>JAQZBX010019464.1:0-33761 GCA_029593785.1 Cabassous unicinctus | reverse complement strand
TTCTATTTCTTTGTTAAGAGTCCCCATCTATTCTCTCATTTTCATCTTTTCTTTTAGACTCTTGTACACTTTTACAAATAGTTGTTTAAAGTCATTTTCTGCTATGTTTAACATATGTGTTATGTTTAGGTATGTTTCTGTTGATTTTTTTTTTTTTTTTCTTGTTATGGGTCACTTTTTCCAAATGCTTCAAATGTCTACTAATTTTTTATTGTGTTTATTGTGGCTGTTTTTGAGAGTCTGGGTTATGTTGTCTCTCTTTAAAGAGTGTTGTTACATTCTGTCAGATAGCTAATTTTCTAACAGCTCAGCTTGACCCTATTGATACTTAACTTTAAGCTTTGTTAGAGTGGGGCAAGAGCAGGGGTCAGCAAACTATAAACCTCTAGCCAAATCCTACTTGCTGCCTGTTTTATTAAAAAAAAAAAAAAAAAAAAAAAAAATCTTCATTGGAACACAGCTACACCCATTTGTTTATATATTGTAAACAATTGGTTGTATTTGTACTACAATAGCAGAGTTGAGCAGTTGCCATAGAGACTGTATTGCCCACAAAGACTAAAATATTTACTATCTGGGTCTAGAGCAGCCCTTACTCTAGGTTTAGAGTAGCCCTATTCCTGAGACCTGGCCTTTCTGAGTCTCAACTGAATACCTACGTTGTTCAGTCAGTTCTCTCTCCTCAGGCTGGTTGGAACTGCAATGTCTCCCAGCACTGTGTGAAACTTGAGATCTCCTTCAACTCAGAGCCTGCACGTAGCTATTCTCTCTGTCAGGCCTTGCCGAGTCTCATGCCAGGCATGTACAGCCTTGTATTCAGTCAAAAAGATTCAAGACTCTACCCAGATTTATTTCTCTGTGCATCTGCCTCCTCTCTGGTACCCTTCATGTGCATTCCAGATGCCTTATCACCCCCAACTCTGTTCCCAGTTTCTTTGCTCAGTAAGACTACTGATCTCTATTTGGACTCCACTTCTCTGTGTAGTGATTTGGAAAGTGCCTTCAAGCAGAAAGCAAAGGTGAATGTGGAACTCAACTCATTTGTTTTTCTGTTTTCAAGTATCACAACCTTGTGCTATCTCTTGTCCAATGCTTAAAAAACTGTTCCTTCGTATATTTTATCTAATTTTATTTTTGTTTACAATGGTAGGATAAATCTGCTATCTCTTACTCCATCACCGTTCTGGCTTTTTCTTTTAATTCAGAATCCACCTTAAACGTTAACTTCCCAGAAAGGCCTCCGCTGTCCATTGATGTGAAGTAGCCTTATAATCATTTTCTATTATATAACCGTACTTGAATTCTCCCCATAGCACTTATCACAATATGATGTTTTTACATGTTTGTTTGTTTATCTAGTTTTCCCTTTTCACTCAAAAAAATGAAAAAGTCCATCTGTGTGTTTGCCAGTGATGGATGAGTACCTCACATAAATCAGGTGCTCAATAAATTTTTGTTGAATGGAAGTAGATCATTCAAGTGGTGATGCTCAGTGGAAAATTGAAGAGAGATCTGAGCTGGAGGCTTTGATTAGACCTGCTACTCTCAACACGTGGATGATAAATGAATGCATGAGAGTTTTTCCTGAGTATGTAAAATGGTGGCTTGTTTTCTTGGTCGTTTTCTGTAATTTTATCCCCTGAGCTTGTCTTAGGTAAGCTATCACTGCACTCTAGAAACAAATGTGGAGTGGAAGAGTAAGGGAATCTATGAAAATGCTAGACATAGGAGCTCGTTGTTGAGAAATCAGGTAAAGTTCTTCCAAAATACCAGCTGCTACATGTACTTGATTCTTTTTAGGTAGATATTGTAAAAATAATATAACAGATTTTGAAAATGTGTATTTCTTTATGTTCTATTAAAATACACATACACACACACATATACAACTGAGCTATTCAATCTGTCTTAGTAAATGTTCAAATTGGCCATTTTAAAGATCATTTATGGCACCTTCCACCTTGTTTTCTTCTTATCTTTTATTGTACCAAGTAGAAACCTGGTGATCTAAAGCTCGCTCTATAACTGTAGAATTTATATATACTAAAATGTGTTACACACTTGCAGTAGGTTGAATAAAGACCAGGTCCTAATCCCTGGAACCCATAAGTGTTGCCTAATTTGAAAAAAGTCTTTGCAGATGTGATTAAGTTAAGGATCTTGAGATAGTAAAATTATCCTGAATTATCTGGATGTGCCCTAAATGCAATCACAAGTTTCCTTAGAAGAGTCAGAGGTAGACAGAAGGGGAGAAGGCAGACCATGAAGACAGAGATTGGAGAGATATGGCCACGAGCTAAGCAGTGCTGGCAGCCACCAAAAGCTGGAAGAGGCAAGGAATGCATTCTTCTCTAGAGCCCTGGAGGAAGTATGTTTCTCCAGCACCTTGATTTTGGTTCAGAGAAACTGAATTTGGACATGTACATCCAGAACTGTGAGAGAATGCATGTTTGTTGCCTTATGCCTCCCAGTTTGTGGTAATTTGCTAACAACAGCCACAGGGAACAAACACCTATCCCCTCTTGCATAATCAAAAATTTAAAAATATATCATCTGATAATTCTAATTCATAATAAAGTATAAACGATTGAATTACCACTTCTCCTCAACCAACCTTTCCTGAAATGTTCACATTCTTAAAAAGAGGATAACACCATCCATTTCCATTAAATTTGTAAGTGGTAAAACTTAAGGCTGTCTAAGTCTAAATTTTTGGGCAATTAACAAGAGGTATATTTTGGGAAGAATAGCTAATATACAGAAAGGTAAGTCTTGCCTTAAGCTGCTTGAATTTTTCACAATTTCTTCTTTAGTTTCATTTCTGAGCTTTCAGATGCTCTGAAAAGTTCTGTGTGTTTTTCACAACTCCCAGAGAGCTGTGGTGGAAGAATCAACCATGGGGTATGTATCGCCTTTCAATGCTCCAAATAGCCATCATGCCAAAAATCCCTTAAGACAAATGACCACATTTCTCTGTCACCCCAGCCACAGCTAATTGGACCAGGAATGAGTTTCTGACTCAGGAGGAAAGCAACTATAATCTGGGGAATAATCAAAGAGATGGCCTGGCCTAGAGCCCTTCCTGGAATGGTGAATACTAACTACCAAAACCAAAAGATCTATTTCTTGGAGAGGTTGAAAATGAGATATAAGAGAGAATGAGTAATTAGAAATGTTAGAAAAAGTTGAAAGACACAAATAACGGAGAAAAAGAATCAGTTGTGAGAACGTGGAAGTCTAGAGGTAGAAAGAAGTGTTTGGAGAGTGGGTAAGAGGTGGCAGAGAGAGTAGTGGCAAAGAAAGAGATAAACTGCATTACAAGTATGGCAAAGTTCCTAGTGTGGATAACAATACCACAAGCTTCTGAGAGGATCACTATTAGAATTTCCCTTGTCTGGGTCACCTGAGTTGCTATCACAAGTACTTTTGATAGAGGTGCTAGAATAGCGTAGGTTTTAACAGGAAGAAGTATTAAACCACTTTTGCCTGACCATCTTTTCTGAACTGAAAATTGTAACTATATGGCCTGACAATAAAAATCTGCTTATGAGCCCAGATACATAAAAAGAAAACAATAGAGGGAAATCTATCTTCATGCCTGGTGTTTTCTGTGTAATATTGAGTAAATGCACACTATAGTTTTAGAAAGTTTTAGAAAGTTACTCAAACTCAACTCTTTGCTGGGAATTATGGATGCTCTTGACTCATAAACATCGTTATACCCTAAACTCATACTCTTGTTCACAATACTTACTTTAAATGGGAAATTAGATAATCACTTGGTTTCTTTAAAAATAATAATTTTTCTGGAACAATATAGAATGTTTCCTTTAGAAAAAAAAAGTATTGATCCTATCTTTTTCCCCCTAGGGCTATTATAAACTCTGTGGTAGTCCTTTATCAGCAGTGTTTATACTGCATGATTTTGTTTTCTTAGTTGCTTGTAGAGTGTAAAATTATGGGTTTGGTAGTTTGTAGCCAAAATTTGCTTCCCCACTTCCAGCTCTTGCTTTAAATAGTGAATTTTGAAGGATTTTTGTTTGTTTGTTTTTGCTGTTTTTTTGTTTTGTTTTTGGGAGTGGGGGGAGTGGATATCTTATGCTTTCCTCTGTAAAGCAGCTAAAGGATATGTAAATTCCTCAAGGAACACTCCATGACTGATAATGGGAGAAAATTCCTCTCCATTTTGGAGCTGTACAATTTTCAACTCCATTCATGTAAAAGGAACAGAGCTTGGGGGTAGGACTTATATGTCTACAGCTTTCCCATACCATGGTAGTTGATCTGCTTGCCCCTTGCTTCTCCCAAATGGGATCTTATTCTCTTTTTAAGGCAACTTAGGAAGGCTGATTGGCTCGAGGCTATAAAGAATATCACTTTAGTTCATTTGTTCTCCATGTGAGCCAAATTAAAACTACTTTGAACGAAGAACCTAGAGCTGAGTTGCCCACCTCTATTCTCCTAAATGAGTATGTTGCTATGCATTCTTCGACAAGGGAACATCAACCTTTGTCAACCTCTTAGGCTGTTCTCTACTTATTCTGATTTTGTGACCTCTAGCTAGGCCTCCCACCCCTCGCTCCTGTTAACTGTGTGCCACCATCCTCAAAAGGCTCAACCTCTAAGCCTCAGACTCCACCAGCTAATGTCAGTCTTGTCCCCACCCAATTTCCAAGTGCCCCCAGGAGTCCTGGGCCCTGCACCCCAGAACCCTTTTCCCCAGAACCCTGTCCCGAGCTAAGGGAGGCTGGCGAAGGTCACCACCTACCACACACCAAAGACAGGAGAGGGCCCAAGGTGGGCGGCACCGGCAGCTGCTTTCCAAAGCAGCAGGCACCCAGGGCTGGGGCCCAACCCAGAAGGTAGGGGTCAGTTTAACAAAAACATAACGTTGACTTTTTTTCCCCTAGTGGGGCTTATTTTGTAATATGACATGTGGATAGTCATATAAAAATGAGTGTTACAGTGAGAAAAAAAATTCTTTGTAATTGCACGGTCTCTTGGGAGCTAAAGTCTATTTGCATTTCGTAAGTCTGCATGGAATTTTAAGTTTTGTTATCTCCCCAAGCATGCACAGTGATCCAACACCAATTATACTAGGTTTTATTGTTGTTTTTATTTTGTTTTGTTTTAGAGGGCTGGGAAGGCCTGTTATTTATTTATTTATTTATTTATTTATTTATTTAGGTTGCAAGGGAAAGAAAATCAACTTGAACTAATTTCAGCAACATAAACAGGCAAGGGGATTTATTGGCTCTTAGAAACTAAGGAATAATTGAAGAAATAGAAATTGAAGGATTGGACTGCTTCTGGGCCTTAAGTCAACAGGGAACTGTGGCCTAAATTTTGCAAGGTCTCTCGCTCTCTCTTTTTCTGTGTGTGTGTGTGTGTCTGACTCTCTAGCTCTGCCTCTCTCTCTCTTCATTTCCCACCTATGCTCTTCTCAGTGGGTTGGCTTCATTCCCTTTCACTGATGATTTACCTTCTCTATTGGGCAAAAAAATATGGCCACGGACAGCTTCTCATTTCCCATTTTGTGGCTTCTATGTACCAGAGAGGTATTGAGTTTCTTATTCAGATGAGGGTTAAAATCTCTCTAAGAATGACTTAGACTGGGGAGGTGCCCACCCCTGGATAAACCAACTAAAAGGCATCATCAAGGCAATGCATTTCCCCCCAAAGACTGTGGCTACCAGCAAAACTTGGCTCCTTTATCATATGGCAAGGCACATGGCGGCATCTCCTGATCTCTCCCTTCTCTTCTGGGTTCTGTCGATGCCCAAGCTTTTGCTTCCTGTGGCTTTTTCTCTTCTGTCTGAATTTCATTCCACTTATAAAGGACTCCAGTAATAGGATTAAGACCCATTCTGATTGAGGTGGGTCACACCTTAAATGAAGTAACCTCAGCAAAAGGTCCTACTTACAATGGGTTCACAACCACAGGAATCATGTAAATATAAGAACATGTTTTTTCTGGGGTACATACAGCTTCAAACCACCATAATCACTGGCCCACATTCACTCCCAATATTGGTTTTACTCCCTTTTAAGCATGTGGAAAAAATAAGATTATTTTTGCATGTACTTAATGTTAATTAAGATTTTTTATGATATAAATTATTCCATAAAATTCAGTGTTTTCCTTCATTTATTTGTTTGTTGATTGGTTGATTTCTCTACCTGTTTACACAGAGAAGTTTGAGGTGATTTAAAGGAAGCACATACAGATTCCTCCATTATGTGTGATGTGTTGAAAGTAAAGTAAATCCTCTGCATAGCCAGTGCCGGGAAAGAAAAAAACAACTATGATTTCAATGGCAGAATCAAAGCATCATCCAGAAACCCACCCTGCAAAAGTCCCATAAAACTGCCATTTGGGTCACTTTTTATTTTTTCTGACTTTAAAGGTTATGTAAGCATTTTTCAGCCCATGGCTCATCCCAATAATGGGTAAAGGAAAACTTCAAAACTCTCCCAGGAATTTCCTCTGGTCATAAATTAATAGAAAGGGTGGAATTTGTGACAGTCAATGGGTAAATTTGACAAATGATTACTCATTAAAAATATAAACAAAAAGAAACCAAAGATACCCTGACTTTGAGAATTGACCTCACTGGCAAGATGAATTTTTCCCTTTTTCCTTCTTTTGTGTCCTTTTATAGATGGCTCTAAAGTAAAATGCACTGCTGCAAAATTGAACGAGCCAGTTCTCTCAGCATACTCTTTTTTGCTTTCCTTTCTCCAGAATCATTAAATGATAGTTGCAGACAGAGCCTGTCTTGATGGGCAGAGGAAATTGGAGGTCAATTTGCCAATACTTTTTCCAAGGAATCTATTCATTGAGAATTTATTAGATGCCAGGTGCAGTACTAAGTGCCAGGGTTATAGTATTGAGCAATCCAACTGAATATCTGTCCCCATAAAGTTTGTAATATTCCCTGGCTGCTCTTCTTCCTCCTCTCATCCAAGTTCTGTCCTTGGACTTCTCTTTTTAGTTGACTGCCTTTGGTCATCACATACAACTTTCCATGTGTAGAACTTCCAAATCTATAGCTTCATGTATCAGAGTCCCATAGATATAATGGCATATAAATCACGTTTGGATTTATGGTTACTATCTCCAATCCAATATGTCCTAAAAAAAGATCACAGCTGTCTTCAGTGTCCTCTTCTTCCCGCGTTCCCTACTTTTGATAATTATGGCCCCACTATTTCCCCAGTCACTCAGGCTTAAAATCCTAGGCATCAGTGCAGTGCTTTGCCTTTGTCCTGGAATACTTATCTCCTGATCCATCTTTTCATGTCTCTCCCTCTCTTGCCACCAGCAATTTAACTCTGCCAGGAGGAGAGGCCATTTAGGGGGAGTAATAGAATTCCACAAGGGGTAGGATAACTGTGGCTTCCTCAGCCAGTTACCATAAGCCTTCATTTAAAAATGCAGTACTTTAGAAGGCTACAAAGGAAGGAGTGTTCTAACTTGGGGAAGGAGGGTGGAATATTTTATGGGGCTTTACTGGGAGGGGGTCAGCCAGCAAACAGCTAGTTTCAGAAGTGGGAAGAGATATTTTTCTTGCATCTGTGTATTTGGGCCATCTGAATTTTATCAGGAGTGGTGGAGAGGAAGCAGTGGAAACTAAAGTCATTTGCTAGATGAGGTAGGGAGGAACATCTGCTGAGAATGAGGACATGGCCACAGTGGAAAATTCTCAAGTCTCAAGTGCTTCAAGGTCTTTCACAGTAGCCCATATCTCCACTGTAGATTTGCCCTAGATCAGGAACTAACCAGGGCTCCTCAGAACCACATAAACTGGCTACAAATTTTCAGGAAAGACAAAAATGAAGGAACTAAATTCTGACTGTGTGTATGTGTGTGGTTCATTCAACTTGCACAGACAAAGAACAACTGAAATCTGAAAATTTCCCAAGGATTTATTGTTTGCGCTTGTCAGGACACCTGAGTGAAATCAAACTCTTAAGAATCATCTAATCTCACTTTACAGGTGGCTCCAGGGAGAAATAAACATCTAAATGCTTAGGGGAAGCCAAGTATAAAATATACTTTGTGAAAATGCCTGATGAATTTTGACATGACATGCTTTATTTTAACAATGGATGATCTGATAGTAAGCACCCTCCGGCTTTTGAGGCTCATTAGTGTCAAATTTGAGAACAAGGGTAAAAGATTTTATCTTCAAATCTCACTACTATGCTTTATTTTGGGAATCTTTTTAGAAATGTTCTTATCTGTTTTTCAACAGAAATAACAAAAACAGAACTGGCATAGCAGTTTTTATTATTAAGATCCAAGATTTTTATCATGCTATAAATTTATCTTGTAATATTTAGTCTGTATGAATTCAATTTTTGTACTAAAGATTTAAAAATTAGGAGTTTTTTCTTGGTTACTCATATCAACTTTCCATTTTGTATGTGTAACAGAGTTCTCAAATTTTATACATCTTACAGTAAACTCCCACTCTCCCTCCACCAGCCTGCTGTACCTGAAAACATTTCCATCTCAGTGAACGGCAGCTCCATCCTTCCAGTTGCTCAGCCCATGACCTTGGAGTCATCATACATTCCTCTCTCTCTATCTTATTCTCCAACGTTCAGAGGATCAGCATATTCTATTGATTCTACCTTCAGAACAGATCGAGAATCCAGTCACTTCTCATTTCCTTCATTGCCACCTTCCTGGTCAAAGCCACCATCATCTATGGCCTGGTTTATTGCAGTAGCTTCTTTTCGGTTTCCCCACTTCCAATCTTACCCCCCATAGAGTCTACTCTCAACAGAGCAGCCAGAGTGATCCTTTAAAAACCTTATACTCCTTTGCCTAAAACTTTCTAACAATTTCCCCTTTCTTCCAGAGTAAAAACCAAAGTCCTCAAGGCCTACAAAACCTATCCCTTCCCTCACCACCCCATTTCCTCTCTGACCTCACCTCCTGGTACTCTCTCCCTTGGTGGGCCACATGGTCCCCTTTGCTTTGCTTTTCTGGTGAAGGCACAGTAGCAGACTGGCTATGATTTCTCTGGGATTCTTTCCTCCAACTTGAATTTTTTACTCCTGATTTCATCAGTGCTGCTTCCCCAGCAGTGAACCATCATTAGGAGAGAACAGTCCTGACCATACACCTTTAGAGTCTCCAGTTCAAGTCACTTGTTGCCTCTAAGCATTTGTGATTGAAAGAAAAGAAAGAGGAGACAGGGAGACCTCATATAACTGTAAAATAATGAACATGGAGCCAGGAGCCATTAAAGAGGTTACTTCCAAAAGTACTTCATATTATTTTGTATCCCCACCTTTCATTAAAGCTAGAAATGTCATGCTACACTGGCAGGAGGCAGGAATGTGGGACTTTCAGCAGGCATCACTTCTTAGCCAACCTCTTGAAATACATGAAAATCAAGAATATGGTTCCTAGGCTTTCAACTAAAGCTGTTAGGAGTGGGTGTTATTCTAGTTTCTGAGAAAGAATGGTCAGCTTTGGATGATAGAATTTTCATGATTGACACCTCTTGAACATAACTGCTATTTTTTTAACCTATTCAAACAACTGAGTAGGAATATGAGTTTTAAGGTCTTAGAACTAGGGGAATTGGATGTGGCTCAAGCAGTTGGGCACCCACCTACCACATGGGACGTCCCGGATTTGGTTCATGGTGCTTCCTAAAGAAGATGAGCAAAACAGCAAGCTGACATGAAGGGCTGGCGCGGCGAGATGACTCAACAAGATGACACAACGAGGAGATACAACAAGGAAACACAATGAAAAACACAACAAGCAGGGAGTGGAGGTGGCTCAAGCTATTGGGCACCTCTCTCCCACATGGGAGGTCCTGGGTTTGGTTCCCAGTGCCTCCTAAAAAAAAGGTGGGCAGACACAGAGAGCACACAACAAAGAGACACAGAGAACAGACAGTGAGTGCAAACCAGGTACAGGGGGGATAAATAGATAAAATAAATCTAAAAAAAAAAAAAAAAAAAAAAAATGCATGCTCTGAAAGGCCCAGATTAAGAAGCATTGGTGAAATTCGCCAAAGCAAGCATTGCTATTTTAAGTACACATTACATATTTTCTTAAAAAAAAGAAGAATGTCCACATGCTCAAGATGTAGTGACTTTTGAACAGAGATTCAGGATGAAGATCGTGTTTCCAGGACTGACGGCATATGTGCTCATCCTTTGGGAACACAGGAAAGGAAACCTAATGATGCAGAAATATTCATAAATGGCAGCCAGGAAAGAAAGAGATCAGAGACAGAACAGACTGGACAGCAAAAGCTGCACAAAAGATCTTGAAATCAGTAGTTGAACACCTCCCCAAACTAGACTTGATGATTTTGAGGAGTGGGGGAAGTAAAACAGTGATTGACATTAAACCACAATTGTTTTTCAGACGCAGTGTGAGTTTTGCTTGACTTCATCAATATTAATAATTATCTCTGTCTCTTATGGTCATTAATAAATTATTTTTTAAATGGCCACTTTTTGTCTAGAAATTGACATTCCTTCCTATAATTTTCTTTCTTTCTTTTTTTTTTTTTAAAGATTTATTTATTTATTTATTTATCCCCCCTTGCTGCTCATGCTTGCTGCGTCCATTCGCTGTGTGTTTTCTCCATGTCTGCTTATCTCCCCCCTGCTGTGAGGTCCCGTCGCATCAGCCCCTCGCGCCATGCGGGCCGGCCTGCCCTCACAAGGAGGCCCCGGGAAGCAAACCCTGGGCCTCCCATATGGTAAACGGGGTCTCTATCAACTGAGCCACTCCTGCTTCCCCCTATCATTTTCATATTGCCCAAATCTCTCTGAGTTTCTAGAAATTCCTAGCAAGAATTCTAGATCTTTTAGCATAAATTTTATTTCTTCTTAAAATATTTATTTGTTAATAAAAGTAATACGGGAAACAGCTGTGGCTCAAGCAATCGGGTTCCTGTCTACCATATAGGAGGTCCAGGGTTTGATTCCCAAGGCCTCCTGGTGAAAGGCAAGCTGGCCCGTGTAGGCGAGTTGGCCTGAACGGAGAGCTGGCCCACGCAGAGTGCTGGCCCGCACAGGAGTGTTGGCCCGCACAGACAGCTGGCGCAGCAAGATGACGAAACAAAAAGAGACACAGAGAAGAGACAATAAGAGACACAACAGACCAGGGAGCTGAGATGGTGCAAGAGACTGAGCGCCTCTCTTCCACTCCGGAAGATCCCAGGATCGGTTCCCGGTGCCGCCTAAGGAGAAGACAAGCAAAGAAGAACAAACAGAGCAGACAGCTAGCACAAAACAATGGGGGGAGGGGGGTATGAATAAATAAATCTTTTAAAATAATGCATGTACATAATTAAACTCTAAAACAGTACAAAGGGGCTTATAATGCAAAGCAACAGCCTCCCACCTCCCACTCCACATCTCCCTTTACCTTCTTTGATCCTTAGAGAGAACCACTTTTATTTCTTTTGCTTCTTTGGTCATTTCTTCTTATATCTCTATATACTAAGTTTACATACTAGTTTTTATTTATCAATTATAGTCATGTTCTATTATTAGCTTCCTACTTTGATGAATGATGATTTAGCTCATTTACACAATTATATTGCTAATTTTCATTTTTCTATTAGTTGGCTTTGCTATTTATTTTTGGTTCTATCAACTATAAACAGTATCTCTTGACTCTCCACACTGTAAAGTTGTTGATATTAGCATTCTTACCATTCTCTTCACTCTTTTCCCCACTTTCAGTCATCTGTATTAATACATACATACATACATACATACATACATACATATCATTGTTTGGTAATATTTTTTGTTCTATGTCAATAAATGCTTCTATTCTCTATGTGTAGTTTGTTGTTTTAGCAAACACTTATTGAGGACTGACTATGTGTCAAGCACTGTTCTAAGAGTTTTGTGAAAATTAACTCATTTAAGCATCACAACAAGACTATGAAAAAGACACTATTATTGTTACTGTCTTACAGAAAGGAAATGAGCAGTATAGAAATTAAATTTCCTGGATTCACACAGCTACTATGGTTTTAAGAGCCTGTGCTTTTAACAATTGTTTAATCTTATCTCTTTACGTTTTCTTTTATAAACTTGAAATTTATTAACCACTGTTTACCTAATAATGACTATATAAATAATATTCACTGCAGTGCCAAGTAGAGTACTATGATCATACTTAGTTTCTTACTTGGAGTATTTCTTTTCTTAGAGTGCCTGCTTGCTTTTCTTCTTTTGTTACATTGTCTGCCTTTTCTGCATCCTAAATTATTTTAGTGTCTCAAGAATACTCTTTTTATCCCAAGTCTTCTTTCTTTCTCCCAAGCTTTCCATTGTACTGCTCCAATTTGTTTTTATTGTTCTCCAGCACTTCTGCCCAGTCCTTTTCTGGATCGGATCATCTGTTTCCTAGGTCTCATGTTTTCCTCTTTCTTGATTTAATGTATAACATATCCTCAAGTAACTTCCTAAGAAGTGGTAACAGGAAGTATCTTACATCATTGAACTTTTTAAAAATGTGTCCTTCTTTGAAGAGAGAGTTTGACTGCATATAGGATTCCAAGTTGAAAATAATTTCTACCCAAAACTTTGAAGGCATTGTTTCATTATTTTCTAATATTAAGAATTGTTGATTAGATATCTCATGCCAAACTTACATTTGTGTTTTACTTTGGTTTTGGAGGGTTTTTTTGTTTGTTTGTTTGTTTGGTGTTGACCCTTTTCTCCTCCTTGGAAATTACTAAGATAATCTCTTCCTCCTTGGTATTCTGAGACTTTATTACAATACATCTATATGTCAGACCCTACTATTTGGCATATTGGGGGCTCTGTGGGATTTTCAGTCTGGAGACTTTTTCTTCCACTCTGTGAAATCTATTCTTTGATTTCCTCCCCCTCTGTCTTCTCTGTTCTTTCTAAAATGCTTACAAATAAATCCATATTCTTAACTTTTCTCTCATATTTCCCATCTTTTTGACATTTAGATCTTTATTCTAGGAACTTTACTCAACAATATCTTCTACCTCCTGCCTTTTTTTCATTTCAAAAAACATATTTTAAATATGAAGAGCTCTTTTGGTTCTCTAATTGTTCTTGTTTCATAGCATCCTCTTTTTGTTTAATGGAGGCAGATTCTTCTCTCATCCTGGTTGTCCTGGTCCTCCTCAGATTGTTCATTAAATATCTTATAAAAGAACCCTCTTCTTTCCTTGATTGTTTGTTGAGAGGAGTCTATGCCTCCATGCCTGGCTGCCAGGAGTGTTGTGTGAGGAATAAAGGAAGGCAGTGGCAGGGTAATCTGTTCTATTTGGCATTTCAATTAACCCCTATTCTGCACTCCTACATCACTCCCACCCTGCACTGTCCCAGCCATTCTGTTTGTGTGCCTCTCCTGTGCTGTGCAGGGTAAGTGAGTTCCCTCCTTGTCTACAGCCTTTTGCCCTCACATTTCAGGCTTCAGCTTCCTCTCTTCCAAATCATCAAACACTAACCATCTTTGAACTACCAAGAAAATGTTGAAATCTCTATTCTTTTGATGACTCCTTTCTTGCTCCCTTTACTGTTGTAAGTTTGTGTCTTTAAAATTGATTTTAAATAGTACAATCTTCACTAAAAGAATGTGCTGAAAATTGAGGTTTGACTATGAGACATTTTATCCAGATGCTTCTTTCTTGAAATGAACCTCTCTTTGGCCTGAGGAAATTTTTTCCCAGTCTTCTCATTGTTCTTCCACCTCAGTTTAAGTATGAATGTTTTTTTTAAAAGTTCTGTGGGTAATTATGTTGTGCAGTTGACATTGAGAACCACTGTCCCAGCTGCAAGCATACAAGAGACCAGTTGCCACCTATCCCAGTACTAAATTTTGTCTCTTTATATGGCTTGATTCAAATCTACAACTTTTGTAGACATTTTTGAAAAGTCTTACTTGATTATAGTCATTAACCAATGTTAATAGATTATCACATCAAGTTACTGAAGTGTTCTTATCAAGGTCTGTTAGTTGTCAAATGAAAGTAACTGTGTACTTGACCATCATAGGATTAGGACATTGCTGATCCTATTTACATGGTGCAAAGGGACAGAAAATTCTCCTGTGATGCACTTTCATAGGAACACAAGACTTGTGGCCACTCATGCAATGAAGTAATGTTATACCACTTGTATTAGTCAGCCAAAGGGGTGCTGATGCAAAGTACCAGAAATCTGTTGACTTTTATAAAGGGTATTTATTTGGAAGAACTCAAATAAATACTTGAACTCAAAGTTACTTTCTCACCAAACTCTGTTGCCACATGTTGAAGCAAGATGATGGGCAATGTATGCAAGGGTTCAGCCTTCATTCTTCCTCTTAAGGCTCCGTGGTCCCAGCTTCTTCCGATCCCAGCTGTAGGCTGGCATAAGGATTGTCTCTCTCCCCAGGGCTCGTTTCTTTCCAGGCTCAGCTGATCTGTTCTCTTCACAAGATCAGCTGTAGACTATCAGGCTCATCTCTCTTCCTGGGGCCTCTGCTGTGCCTAATGAACTGTCTTTCTTCCTCTGTGTTCTTCTTCTCTGTGTGCCTACTTCCATGTAAGAGTCTGTTTTATCAGCCCACCAAGGGGGTGGGGACTCAACCCTGCATGCCCTAATGACTTGGTCAGATCAAAGCCCTAATCTTAACATAATTTAATCAAAGACATCTCAGCAGAATCTAATACAATCAAAGGGTATCATGCCCAGAGGAACAGACCAGTTTACAAACATAATCAATATCTCTTTTGGAATTCATAAATAATATCAAAACTACCATGCCACTTTTAAATTTTACATATAAAAAAAAAAGGTATTACTTCTGTTAAGCATATATCTGACAATGCCCAGTTTACTTAATTCTGCTGGTAAATTATCAATATATGTTCCCATAAAATGCTATTGGAAATATGCATTTTTAGTGTGTAAGTTCACAAAGCTTCTACCTCAAATTTGATTGTGTTCCCTTAAAAGTCTTGAAAGTCCTGCATTTTTAAGTTTGACCATTAGGCTCTGAGTTTCCTGCCCATGGCCCATTTTAAAATCAAAGCTGTGCCTCTCTAGAAGGTAAGTATTTCCACTATGGCAGAATTCTGGAACTCTAGTGTGCATGATCTTGTGAGTTTATTAAAAACGCAAAGACTTGGTCCTCAAGCCTAGAAAGTATAATTCAGATCAGAGATGGGGCCCAGGAATCTGAATTGTAATGAATTGTTCAAATTATTTTGATGCAGAGGGTACTTGGAACTTTCTTTGAGAAATCCCAATCTAAGACATTCAGAAGAAAGAGGCAGATTAATTAACAAGCTTATGACTTCTGACAAATAATTTAAGAGGAACTAGAGCAAAGCAAATCAGTATGTAGGGGAGTGGATGCGGCTCAAAAGGTTGAGCACCTGCTTCCCACTTAAGAGGTTCCAGGTTCAATCCCCAGCCCTGGGACCTCAAAAAAAGAAAAGAAAGAAAAGAAAAATCAGTATATAAAGGTCTCCAAAGTAGCTGAATTCCATTAGGGTTAAATAGATGGCAATTCTTTACATTATACATGTAAATGAACAGAAAGGATACAGATGTCATTATCAGGTTAATTTATTTAAAGTTCATTTACTTAGGGGAGCCTGTGAAGCTCAGTGGTTGATCACCTGATTTACATGTATGAGGTCCCAGGCGTTCAATCCCTGGTACCTCCTAAAAAAAAAAAAAATCATTTGCTTAGGTAAAGAACTTTTAACTATCAAAATACCAAACTTTGAAATGAATATTTTCATTTAATTTGTGAAATATGACTACTTTAGAATAATATACCTTTTGCATACTACACTGATTTGTCTCTCCCAAACACAAATGGTACATAACCTCAAGGTGCACTTCTTAAATAGAGAGTGGCAATAACTGCTTGTCTTTTCACAAGAATAGCTCTTATTGTCTGAACCCCTATGTATGAATTTGTTGTATCAAGGCAAATTGCTGGGTCAAAGACAAAATTGAGCAGGTAAACATGTTGAAACTGAAGGCTTTCTGTGCTGTCAACTATTTCACTCAAGAGGAAAGATCACCAAAGGGAGTTGTTTGGTTAAAAACAAATATTCAAATAAAGGCTAGAATATGTTCAAGATATTTTATTCAATTTTTAAAAAACTTGCTCTTTTTCACTATGTTATTTTAAAGGTAGACAGGTAGCAACCTGCAAACTCAAACTGTAAGTGAAACATAGGTGACAGAAGTCTTTGTTAGACACTTGAAGTAGATTGGCCAGTCTTCCTCTAGTGTATACCTACCAGCAAGCAGTTGTGATTGCTTTACAGCTAATAAATTCTACATGGAGGTTACTCACTCTGATTGAAAAGTCTAGCGTGATTGGGCCCAAATAACCATGGCCAGATGCCAAGTGAAATTTCCCCAAACATGAATGCCGTGGCTGTTTCCACAATCCCAGATAAGGGTTGTTTCAAATCTCTTCACCACCCACTCTGTCCCTCTGTTAGATCAAAAGCCCTTGACTTACCTATCCGTAAGTTGTTTCTTCTAGCCTGCATTTCTTATCTGGCTCTAAGGTTGTGCCAAATATTTAACAGCTGAAATGTGGACTGATTTAGCAATGCTTAGATCTGCCCAGCTAACAATTTAAGGATTTTTAATCCCAAAATGACTTCCTTGTAAGTGTAAAAATTATCTTGCCTTTTAGACTAGCCAAAAAGGAAAAGAAGCAAAGGCAGAAATAACGGGCATCTGGAAGATGATCACCATGAGGTCAGCACATCTGTTCTTTGAAACCAGATCATTTACCCTTCTCTAACTTAATAGTTTTCACTCTGGCTTTGAAATGGGCTTGGGTATATTTTCTCCATTATTTATCTTGTGGTTAAGTTTTCATTAAAAATGAAAATAGAATCAGTTTACCTATAACATATTGTGACCAAAAATAAGTCTAAAATCAAGAGAATAAAAGTTTGACAATTTCCTTATGTTAAAGAGTGACAACAACATGGTAACCCCCAGGACAAGTGTGTGGCCATATGTCCACCAGCTTTATCCATTGAAAAAGCATTTACTGATGGCTCACTCTATGCTAGCCATGGAGTTAAAGTAAAGGTCCCACTGAATACTGCATTCTTCTCCCCCACAATTAGAAAAATGTAGTCTTAATTTCTATCTGCCACTTGTAGTCATTTATTTTATTTAAAAACAAAAAAGTAGTTTTTCATTTCCTACCCTTTACTTTCACAAAAGAATATTTCCTATGTTTTCAAAATCTTCTATCATGGTTCATTATGCCATCAATACTCACACTGTGGTGCATGCTGGGATGGGACTGCCATGAAAAGGCTTACAATCTAGTTGGGGAGGTAGACTAGTTGACATATGATGATCTAACATTGTAATCATGTTTGTGATTCCAAGTTGTTGTTGTTGTTGTTTTTACTTAAAAAAATTAAAGCTCCAAACCACCACAATAGGCAACAATAATTTTTACTATTGAATGACTTTTCATTAGAACAGAGATTGTTTCAACTATTTCCCAGGTTTTTCCTAGGTGGTCATTAGAGAGGTGTATATTAGCACAGGTAACACAAAATACTGACAATCAAAATATTTCCACTTGTTTTTAATTTTATTCTTTTAATTATAATAGAACATGAGTGTAGCTGTCCTCGTTATAAAATCAAGATGCTTCAAACAAATAAAAACAGGTGGTTCTCCCTGTGCCGTTTAATAGAGTTGTCTGCTCCATCACAGACTGATGAAAACACCACAAGCAAGTAAAGCTGAGGTGGTGAGAGACTGATGAGATAATTAGGCCTAGTAAAAGAGACAAAATAGTGTGGTGGTTTGGAACTGTATGTACCCCAGAAAAACATGATCTTGAACTTAATCCCTTCCTGTGGGTGTGAACCCATTGTAAGTAGGACTTTTTGATGAGGTTACTTCAGTAAAGGTTTGGCCCACCTCAGTCAGGGTGGGTCTTAATCCTATTACTGATATCCTTTATAAGTGGAATGAAATTCAGAGAGAGAGAGAGAGAAAAAAAAAAAAGAAAAAAAGAAAGAAAAAAACAAGCAGAGGAAGCAAGAGCTGATGTTGAATGGAACCCAGAAGAGAACAAGAGGCCAAGAGAGGCTACCATGTGCATTACCATGTGACAGAGAAACCCAGGACCAAGGATCACTGGCAGCCAGCCCCAGAACAGTAGTCTTTGGGAAGATAGCATCACCTTGATGATGCCTTGATTTGGACTTTCTCTTAGCCTTAAAACCATGAGCAAACAAATTCCCATTGTTGAAGTCAATCCATTGCTTGAGCAGCCAAGGAAACTAACATAGTGTCAAATAAATAATTTAATTCCAGTCTTTTCCACATAAATTGCATAGGTAGCATTCAAAATTTCTGTGCTAGTGTAGGCTTAAAAAGTAGTTCTGGGATTAATTAGCAAAAAAGGTATAAGACTAATATCTAGGATTTTGGACCCTAATCAAACATTCTTTCCACTAGAGTACAATTTCCTGATCTTCAGCAAGAGATAATTTGTTGAAAAAGAATTTCTTGTAAGACATAGAGACAAACAATAGGATCTATTATGGAATCCCCAAAAGAGTCTTGTAGCTTCAGTCTTGAAGATTCAAGTGGAAGCAGCTGTTACAAAGAGTGAGTTCTCCACAGAGGGAGTTATGTGGACACAAGATAGGACAGAGAAGAAGGAGTAGAAGGATGTCTCTCACTTCTCCCCTGTTCTGCCCTGGGCCAAAATGTCCCGTCATCTATTTCATTACAGAATCAATTTTGAAGGCAGAGGCAGTACTTGTAGAGTGGCTGAATATTTTTAGAAGTGCTTCTTTTCCTGTTATCACTCACCTAACTTGAAATCTACAGCGACTGGAATCCTCAATCTGTGGATTAAACCACAGATTTACGAAGTTTTCCATAAAGAGAGAAGCTAAGCTGAGTCATTTCTTAGGCTGAGTCTAAGTCATTTCTCAACCTATTCAACAATTTTATCACAGAATCTCACACAATTTAAAAGCTTGCTTCAGATATTAGCTTAAAAATATATCAATATTAGTTGATGAAATTAATAGTTTAATAGAGAGACTAGAAATTGAGCTTTTATAATTAATAATAAAAGTCACAGAAAATCCTACATTCAATGAAAGTAAATACTTTAACATATTTTTCCTCCTTTCTGGAAATGATGGATGGCAGTATCAGAACCTCAAGACGTGGAGGTAATTCTGTGAAAAACAATCAAGTTAAGAGATCAAATTATGTCATCAATCATGTACATCTAGATACTCCTATTAACATTTACAATCTGATAAAAGTTTTGGCTCTCCAGCTGATCCACATAAATTACATTCACAACACCCAAATTTTGTATAGTGTTCTGCCTTGGTTTACAGTAATTCGAAATTAAATTGGCCAGGGTGTGGTGGATGAAGATTAAAATGCAAAGCAGGACCTGCCAGAGGGTAAAGTGAAATTTAAGCCAGAGTCACAGGATAGTAATATAAATGTGCTTAAAAATGAAAGTCTTTAAAAAAAAAAATTATACTAAGTGAAGGAGATCAGACACAGAGTACAACATATTGTATGATTCCATTTATATAAAATGTAAATATAAAAATCAATTTATAAAGATAAAATTAGATTGGTGGTTATGTAGGGCTGAGGAAGGAATGCTAAGGGGTGTGGAGGCTTTCTTTTTAGAGTAATGAAATTGTTCTAAAGTTTTTGAGATGGTGAATATACGACATTGTGATTATACTAAAAGCCATTGATTATATACTTTGGCTAGATCATATGGTATGTGAATATATCTCAATAAAGCTGCTTAATAAACAAATAAATAATTGTGCAAGAATAGCCAGAAATAGCAGCTATGTTTAGCAGGGGAAACAGAAATTGAGATGTGAGGAATTTTCTTGTTTGTCTATTTGTCTGTTGTTTATTGCTATTATTGAAATAATGAAAATACTTTAATAATGATTGAAGTGCTACACAACTATGAGGTTATACCAAATACCATTGATTGCATTCTTTCGATAAATTGTATGCTTTATTAATATGCATCAATAAAATTGATTTGTTTAAAAAAAAAAAAAGAATTCTGGAATTGATATTTGTTCTTAGTGGGGTCCAGGGACAGCTATAAGCCTGCACGCTTTAAGGAATCCTTTCCTGAAATTCTTTGAATAATTAATTGCTAACCATTATTTTCATAAAGTTGCTCTCTGCAGAAAAAAGAAATGGGACCTATGTGTTTGGTCTTAAAAAGGAGTGAAGCACATCATTAAATTTTAGGCTATGGTATATGGTCTTTCAGGAAAGTTTTGGGGTTGACTCTTTTTAGCATATGTAACATAAAAGAATAAAAACAACTATATTTATACTTTTAAAAAAACTTAAAAATCTTTGTCTTTGCAAAATGATGTAAGAAACTGAGGAGATTCTATGGGGATTATTCAAAAAAAGGAAAGAGAAATCCAAAAACACCCTTTGATTTGAGGTATCCAGACAATGTATACAAAGATTTTTGGTTTTGTTCTGTCTTCAGTTATCTAAATATGATCACAGATAGGTTCACAAGTTTACGTGTTGTGTTTCAGTGGCTGTGATAGTCTAAAATAAAAGATAAAAGGACATTATTTAGAAACATGTTAGAGTGAATTAATAAGTGTAGTCTATACAAACACACAAACACCCAACACATTTTCTTCCTTCTCCCCACTCTCTTCATGAGAAAATCTGGAATTTAAATGGTAAATTATTACTTTTATTTAAAGACAACCAATAACTATTTAGATTTACCTATAAATTTTATTGTTTCCCTTGCTCAATTATTACTATTATTTTAATCCATAGCATTTTCTTATCTCAATTTTCATTTTGCTGGAGCAAAATGTGGGTGGTAAACTTCATGAATCCTTCCATTTCTTGATATAGGTTCAAAATAATTTCTTATTGAAATTTGGGATTTTTTCACTATTCTGTATACAGCATTCCTGATAGAAAGTCAACAGAATGTATTTGTGCAACACAAAGTAGATAGAGTTTCTTTAGTTTAAGCAGTGACACAGGTAAAGGAGTTCAGGGTGTTTGCAGTAAAGCAAGGACAGAAGAGTGGACAAAAGGGGGGATGACTGAACTTTTGAAAGTGGTAGGATCAATGGATTGGACATCTCAACAGGGTCATAAGAATTACTGGAATGGGAATACAGAGCAGGGGAGCTGGAAGCAGTTTAGTCGATGGGATTCAGGACTTTGGACCAAAGTATCTGAATGAACATATATAATCTCTGGTGGTTCAAGGTATTAGTGAAAATTTTCTAAATTGCTTCACAGGACGTTATAAGAAATAAGGAGACTATTATCATGCAGAGTAGCCCTGTTCTTAAGTTTATTCTTCAGATGATAATAAAAGTAAATAGTAGTAATAGGAACTGTGATATGATAATGACATTAAGACTGATAGTGATATTAAAAGCTAACAATAACAAGTGCCTTGTTTGTGCCAGGTTCTGCATTAAGCACTTCACGTATGTTACCTCATTCAAACTTCACCATAACTCCATGAGGTAAGTATACTAATTAGCTTCATTTTAGAAATGAAGAAACTGAAATTTACAAAGATTTAACAAATTGTCCAAGACCATATAACAACTAAGTGGCAGTGTGGTGCTTGAAACCAGATCTGCTTTTCTCTCCATTTACTTCTTTGGGTTTTTTTCTTAAGCGCTAATATTGAATAACTAGAATCACTACCTTATTCTGCTTTCCCACTCCTTCGGACACTCTGTCTTGCCCATGAGTTATTCTGCTCCTCAGTCTTCTTTCTCGAGACTAGTCATCTGTGTCACTAACTAGATGCTAAGCCCTGGGCCCTTCACATCACAACTTTGGGCCTCACTGCCTGCATCCACAGTGTGAGAGAGCTGGCCAAACGTGGTCTAGGCCCCTTCCTGTCACTCTGTTTTGTGAGATCGTATGTACATTTGCCTAACAATTACTTTAATTGTTATATTATTTTTTCTATTGCTGCATGACAATTTACCACCAACTTAGTGGCTTAAAACAATGCAAATTTATGATCCCAGTTTCTGTGGGCCTGGAGTCCAGGCACAACAGGTCTTGTTCTCTGCTCAGGATCTCACAAGACCAGAATAAAGAGGTCAGTCAGGGCTGTGAGCTCATCTGAGGCTCAGGGTCTTCTTTCAAGCTCACCAGGTGTTGGCAGAATTCAGTTCCTTTTGATTGTAGGACTAAAGTCCCTTTTCCTTGCTTGCTGTCAGCTGGGGCAGGGTGGGGGGGGGGATCACACTCAGCTTCTAGAGGTTACCTGCAGTTCCCTGCCACATGCTTTCTCCACAACATAGCAGTTTGCATCTTCCTGGCCAGTAAGAGAATCTCTCTGGCTTCCGTCTGTCATATAGAATCTGTTTTCACCAGGCTCACCTGATTAGGTTAGGTCCACCCTCGCTCAATGGGAAGAATTATACAGGCATGAATGCCAGGGGGCAGGACTCTGGGGAGCCATCTTAGCATGCTGCCTACCAGTGTAGTATTCAAACTTAGACACCACACTGTTATCCCCAGTTTAAAATAATAGATAAAATAATCACCTTGCATGAATGTGCACCAAAGATACTTAACATGTGGACAAAACTCAGCTTGTAGACATTTTCCACCCTGGTATTCAGACATCTGACTCATCTTGCTTTGAACATTCATGCTTCCTTGACTATATTTAACCCTTTAGTGTTATGGTAACTTGATACTTTAGATCCACAACCTCAAAGTCAAATGCTAACAGTAAGGCAAAGGAGTGATATAAATTGGATATAAGAAAATGAGTCAGCCATTTCGGTGGTTGGTTTGTTTTTTTGTGTTTGTTTTGTTTTGTTTTGCTTTTAATAGAGAAATAGGTGCTGAGAAATAGCTCTCTTTTACCAGAAAAATGTAAGTAATAATACCTGGGAGACAGTCTGGAATGTTGGGTTTATATGACAAGGCAGAGTTTGCATGAAAGTAAAATGGTGACAGCCACACTAAGTTTTAGCCAATTACATGATCTGTAGGAATGGAGGCATGGCATTACCAGATTTTTTTAAATGAAAGTACCTCAATGATGAATCATAGTAATAGTGCTTTCTTTCATTTCCTAAGAACACTGGTTTTTCAAACATGCAAACAAATACAGAGACCTAACATACCAAATCCCTGTTTATCTACCACCCAGCTCTATTGATGTCTAAAAGCTTGCCATGCATGCTTCGGGTTTCTGTTTTTGCTTTTAAGAAATTAAACTTTATATACACATTTGAGCCAGTAGTGTACCCTAACACTATGCTGAATTTATCTTTCACATTCCTGTTTTTATAATATTAAAGTATATGTGTATCCATATGCAGTAGATGACTTTAATTTACAGATTTTCAGACTTTATATATTGTGTATATCTGTACTGGTCACCTATTGCCACAATAATGCTATACAACAAATCACACCCAAATTGGGTAGTTTCCAACAAGAATTTAGTCTCACGCTCATGGATCTGTAGATCAACTGCAATTTGGGTAATGGGTTGTACTCAGGTCCATTCCATGTGTGTCTGTTCTAGGGTCTGGGCTAAAGAGGTAGTAATGATTACTTAGGCCTTGCTGGTTTCACAGAAGATCACCAGAATACAAGAGGGTGGGTAGAAACATGCAGTGCCTCTTGAGGCCTCTCCTGGAACTGACACATTGTCAGTTCTGCCTGCTTTTCATTGGCCAAAGCTAATCACATAACGTCACTGGGGTGGAGAAATATACAAAGACACATGGCAAGTAGCATGGGTGTAAAATTCCAAGACAGGGAATGTCTGAAAAAGTGCAAAAGTGATTCAGTATATCACAGTATCCTTTTGTAACTTGCTATTTTTTTACCCAAACATTTTGTTTTAGAGGGTCATCCATTCTGGCACATGTTGTACTTGCCCATTCTTTTTTTAGTGCTCTATTGGATTCCACTTTATGAATATAGCAAGTGTCCTTCAGATAAGGTTTCAGACATAAACTCAGGAATCTGAGAACTGCCCCCAACACCTCCTTGCCCTGAATAAATGAGGTTTCCCCAATTAGGCACTTTCATAGTACCCTGTGCTTTTCTTTGTAATGCTTTATACCATTTGTAATTATATATTAATTTAGTTATTTGTCTAATTTTTCTCTTCCCCACCAGATTATAAGCCCCATAAGGAAGTGGCTGTTATGGATTGAAATATGGCCGCCCAAAAGATATGCTCAAGTCCTAACCTATGGTCTCAAGAATGGGATCCTATTTGGAAATAGGATCTTTGAAGATATTATTAGTTAAGATGAGGCCGGACTGGGTTAGGGTGGCCCCAATCCAATATGACTGGCATCCTTTAAGGAGAGGAAATTGGAACACACAGACAGACACACAAAAACACACCTGTGATGGAGGCAGAGGTGGAGTTAGGCCGCAAGGCAAAGGATACCACGTACTTCTGGGCAGCCACCACAAGAACCCTGTAGATCTTAGAGGAAGCACAGCCCTGCTGATACCTTGATTCAGACCTCTAGCCTCCAAACCTGTGAGGCAATAAATTTGTGTTGATTCAAGCCATGCAGTTTGTGGCACTTTGTTATGGTATTCCTAGCAAACGAAGGCAGGGACCCTATCTGTTTTGCTAGCTATTGTGTCAAGTGCCTAGCACAAAGGAAATCAAGACATTTGTTGAATGAAGAGTGCTGTTATGCAAAAATTTCTAATAACAGCATAATTTTGATAGAACTATATGGGATCGGTGCAACTTGTGGGAGGTGGGATTTCAAAGTCAAAATGCCTGTTAATAAAAACAGGCAAGTGAAGGTTGGCACACACAAGGCATCTGGCTTTCAAGCTACAGTTCTGCCAGATGGCAAGCATTGCTGCTCTTTTCTCTACCAGTAAGGAACTGAGTGTGTTGTTTTCAGGCTCAAGGTTAGTATCCTTTGAGATAGTTAATTTATAGAAGGTTAAATAAAGCCACAAGTTTTCACTTAAAGAAAAGAGAGAAAATGAAGATTTACTTTAATTACGAGCAAGGTGTCGAAAGAAAAGTTTCTTGAATTAATCTTCTCTGGAGTAAAACAAATCTTCCTGTAATTCATTTTAATTCCTCTATTAAAAAAAAAAAGTGTGGGTGGGGAATTCTATCCATTCTTTCTCTTCTACACATAGTGTTCAGTCAAGTCTCACTTAGATTGCAATAATCAACATGAATTAATTACAGGCATTAAATCATTTCTTCCCAAGGTGTTTGCTTTCAAAAGATTAGTTTTCCAGTGTTAGCTGCAGGAGGCTTTCCTTTCTAGTTAAAGAAAATGCTTATTCTGGAGTGTAACTGCAAAAGCCTTACCACATCCCCCTAAACACCCTACGTCAAGGGTCAGAAGTGTTACACACCAATTGTGTTTTTTCAAAGGCAGCCCAATTGAAATATTCCTGGAAAAAGAAAGAAGAACATTCTTGGAATGGCTTGACTATTAACATTTGTTCTTAATCTATCAAAAGTCTCCTTCTCATGTTTACAGAGTTTCTGCGTACTCTCTGAAGCCTTTTCAGAGTTGGAAATCAGTCTACTTCCAGTAGTAGGGCAGGATTTGAAAGGATGGAGGCGGAGTCCTGTTGATTTCTTTTTTTCTGCAATGTCAACAAGTAGGAACAATCCAATGTCAATTATTTTTCTTAAATGTCAATTATTTTCCCCCTTAGTCTCCCTAAGAGGACTATAGGGAGGTAGAAAAGTAGGAAAGAGAAAGGGACGGGTGGGAAGAGGGAGGCATGGATCTAAGATTAAGAACCATAAATGTAGGGTGAAATTATCAGGATTTAAGTAGCTTCCTCTAATTAACTTGCCATGAGCTTAGTGTGGTGGTATCAAAATGGTCCTGCAATCTGAAATCCCAGAAAGGGCAAGGGAAAAATAGTGAGTGGAGAGAATTTGAGGTTTCTCATATGTAATGGTTAGGCTAATGTGTCAACTCAGCCAGGTAATTGTGTCCAGGTGTTTGTTCCAACAAGCCCTGGGCTAATTGTAATACAAGAGCATTTGTGGACTTCAATCACCAGTGAGTTTATTGCGTGGATGGCTGATTACATCTGCATCAATCAGGGAGATTACATCATCAATGGCTGGAGCTTTTATCCAATCAGTTGAATGCCTTAAAAGGGGAAGTGATTTCAGCATTCAGAGAGAATTTCCCAGCTCTTCATTGGACAGGCAACTTCTCCCAGAAACTCATCAACGACCCTTCGTTGGACTTTCATCGGAGCCACTGGTTTGCAGCCTGCCTGTGGAGCCTGGACTTGTGCATCCCCACAGTTGCGTGAGAGACTCTTTTAAAACCTCATATTATTGACGGATATCTCCTGTTGATTCTGTTTCCCGAGAGAGCCCTGACTAATACACCATACAATAAGTGTTCACGGTCATCAGCCATACTCTTCCAGGGTTTTGCAATCATTTTCAGACTGGCTATGTTTTTTGTTTGTTTTGTTTTAACTGTACATACTTATGCAACTTTTCTGGAAGTCAAGAAGAGAGTTCCCAATGTGTTGGTCTTGCCTGGTGTGATTTATGATAGATGGTCGTCATCAGATGACTGCAGTGTTTAATGACACTTGGACAAAGCACATTCATAAGATACGCAGGACAACTTCGCACAGCACCAAGGAGTCAACTTAAAAGTCCAAGAAATGTTAGGTCTATGGGCAATGTTAGAGTACAGTAGCAGAAAAAAGAGTTACTGAAGATAATTGGCCAAACCGAAGGCTCGGTATGAGGCAGACAGCTGGGGACAAACTGCCAAAAGAAGCAGGACATAAATCTCCATATATCTCTTTGCCTGTCTCGGCTGAAGAGGCCAGCCAGACATCTGATGACAATAAAAGAACATAAGGTCCTTTCCTCCTCCGCACAAGTAAGAGAAACGGACATAGTCTTAGAAATAAGTGAAGACTAGATATTCCCTGCTTACTTCATGCTACCCCATAGTACTGACACTGAGCACACTTTTTCAGTGGTTTGTCCAGGGCTGGATGAAACCATCTTTAGAGACCCTTAGCACTGAAAACATGTTAAGGTCCTCAGAATAATAGCTAGTGAGTGAAACATAATATCTAGGAATGCTGAAATTAAAGAGCTTCTTTCTAGTTATTTTGATTTTGTAGAATGCAGGATGAGTTCATTGAGGCTTAATTTTTCTTCTTAGGAGTGGGATTGGTGCTCCGCTTTGCTGGTGCCCTATCCACATACAGAATTTGCCTGTTGGTTTATCCACCACTGGATTCAGTCCATATCCAAACAAGAACTGGAGAGGGCAGTGGGCAAGGTACCAAGGCACACATGCAGGGCTAGCCGAGATCACTGTGGGAAGCAGCTAAAAACAAGGTACTACACACTGGATGGCTTAAAACAACAACAATCTATTGTTTCATAGTCTTGGAGGCTAGAAGTCTGAAATTAAGGTGGCGCCAGGTCCTGCCCCTTCTGAAACCTGTGGGGGAGAATCCTGCCTTGCCCCTTCCTAGTGGCTGGTGTTTGCTGGCCATCCTTGGTGTTCCTTGGCTTGCAGATGCATCACTTCAATCTCTGCCTCCATCATCACAGGGTCTTCTCCACTGTGTCTGTGTCCAAATTTCTCTTTTCTTATAAGGACACCAGTCATATTGGATTAGAGCGCACCCCAAACTCATTTTGGCCTCATCTTAACTGATTCCATCTGCAATGACTCTATTCCAAAATAAGGTCACATTCCGAGATACTGAAGGTTAGCACTCCACAGTATCTGTTTGAAGGACACAATTCAACCCGTATCATGAGCCTTTCAGAATCATCTTTCCTGGGCTGTAGCCACCCATTGCAGGCCTCCACCCTCCTGGGCAGGGAGCAGGACATGCAGCAGCCCTCTTCCTTCCCTCACACCTCCGTGTCTGAGCTGGGGCGGGCCAAGGTGTAGTCATGATAGTGCTGTGGTGGTCACTTTGTAATTTAACTTCCAGGCCTCACAGTAATGCCACTGAAGGGAAAATTTCTGTGCTTGAAGTAATCATAGGCTTTCTCTTCTAATACCAGCTTGCCCTGCCAGAGTGTCAGCAGCACAAAGCACCCAGTATTCTTGCCTCTATTACTGAGTAAGTGGTGCATCTCCCTCCCTCTTGGCTCCCAACTCCCTGTCTGGACAGAAACACAGCTGGGCTTTCATCTAAGGAGGGGTAGGTTCAAGCTGATTACTTTTGTTTGGCTTGCATTGGTAACAACAGAGCAGGAGTTATTTAACATTTGTCCTGTGTTTAAAGCCCCAATGTGGTATGACTCAAGAAGAGTTACTTCTCAGAGCAAAGGCTACTGCTAAAAAGAACCCACACACTATTAAAAAATTAAAAAAGGAACATTAAGAAAATTACCCAGAATCTTATACAGAAAGTATGTATTACTTGCATTATCAGAAAAATAAATTAGCATTAATTTTTTATCAACTTTATTGATACAGATTAATAAGGCATAAAACCCATCCAAAGGCCAGCATTCACTGAAAAGAGGGAAAAAGAGAAAATTACCTGGATATTTTATTATCTTAAAAATAAATTAGAAAATGCACATATATGCATATGTATTTATATATCATTTTACAAATGTTGGTATGTACTGTGAAAAATTTTGATTTTTACCAACAATAAAAACTATCATGTGAAAAAATAAATTGTTTTCACTCCACACTCCCCTTGGCAATCTCCTTTACCCCATCCAACTTTCAACTATAGGAGATGTTTCCCCAAATCTGTATCTTCAGCCCAGTCTTTCACATGAGCTCCAAACTCATATATATTCAACAGCTCAATTTGTATATGTCACAGCCTCCTTAAACACTACAATTTCTCTTCTTGCATGACCTTTCCCAGATCTTCACCTCCTTCTAGATACTTTGCTTACTATTCATGCAATCAATCATCATTCCATTTCAAGTTATCCATGTTTCCCCTATTTCTCATCTCCCTTTATCCTAT
Source organism: Cabassous unicinctus (assembly GCA_029593785.1). Taxonomy (NCBI): domain Eukaryota; kingdom Metazoa; phylum Chordata; class Mammalia; order Cingulata; family Chlamyphoridae; genus Cabassous; species Cabassous unicinctus. The sequence continues at coordinate 4,706 of JAQZBX010019464.1, read as the reverse complement.
CATCCCATATCCTATCAATTTCATCTTTCCAGTATAGTGATGGTAAATATTTATTGATTACCTATGTTGAGCCAGATACTATTCTAATTGCTTTATACATATTATTTCATTTAATCCTCACAACAGTGCAAGAAGCACTGTTAAAATCTCCACTTTATGGATGAAGAAACTGAGGTACAGAGAAGTTATGTAACTTGCCATATGAGTCATACACCAGGTAAGTATGGGAGTAAGAATTCAGACCCAGGCTGATTGGCTCCAGGACCTAGGCTCTTAACCCCAATGTTATACTGCTTTCTATATATAAATATATTTACATATACACACTCTCCTCCAATCATCACTGTTACTACTTAGATTAACCTCTGGCCATAATATTTTTAGATGATTGTAATAAACTTTTAATCCATCCTCAAGAATTAAGTTGCTAAATCGTAAATGTTTTCTTGTCACCTTCCTGTTTAGAAATGATTCTCAATTGGTCGTTTTCTCACCTAGCCATTTTTACATATGTATTGCAAAATTTTGTGCAATATGCACATATTTTGTTTTATTTTGTTTGATCCAATCAGGGATAATACTGTCACATCTATTACACAGAACATTGAACTGAAGGAACGATGAGATTATGGAGTTAGAATGCAGGTTGCTGCAGGTAAGCTAAGTGGCATAGAGAAAAGTCAAGATGGGTCAGGAAGACACGTGCCCATGAAAACATGAGTGGACTTTTCCTTCTCCATGTAATCAGGGCAATATGCAGTCCTACTCAAACACCAACAGTAAGCTCTGCAATAACTGTGGAATCAAGTTTATTCCTTTAGTATGCCATCAGAAATTCTAGTAGGCAAAAGTATGTAACAAATACACATGTTAGGAAACACTGGTCTGGATGGTAAAGTTCCAAGTCCTTCTCACTTGTCTACTCTCTGATTTCATCTACTGTTATCCTACTTCACCCTTTGCCCCACACTCTGCTCCAGCTGGAATGGCTTATGTTCTAAGCATGCTTTTCTCTTTCTTGTCTACCTATCTAAAATTTCTATTTCCGCTGCCGTGGGTGCTCTTTCTTATCTTGTCTTTCTGGAAAGCCTGTGTTTTAGCTAAAAGGGGTGCTGATGCAAAGTATCAGAAATCTGTTGGCTTTTATAAAGGGTATTTATTTGGGGTAAAAGCTTACAGTCACAAGACCCTAAAAGTCCAACTCAAGGTACCATAAGAGGTACTTCCTCACCAGTCTGTTGCCATGTGTTGAAACAAGATGGCGGGCGAAGTCTGCAAGGGTTCAGCCTTCCTCGTCCCTCTTAAGGCTCCATGGGTCCAGCTTCTTCCAGTCTCAGCTGAAGGCTGGAATAGGGCTCATCTCTCTTCCCAGGGCTCATTTCTTTCCGTGCTCAGCTGCTCTGTTCTCTTCAGGTGAATAGTTTAGCCTCTGCTGTGTCTATGGAGCTGTCTCTCTTCCTCTGTGTATCTTCTCTGTGTATCTACTTCTGTCTTCTTGATTGAGTGTCCGTTTATATAGCCCACCAAGGGGGTGGGGACTCAACCCTGCACGCCCTAATGACATGGTCAAATCAAAGTCTTAATCTTAATTTAATCAAGTAAACGTAAAGCCTTTGAATTTAAATCAATCAAAGGATATTGTGCCCAAAGGAACAGACCAATTTACAAATAAGATCAATATCTCTTGTTGGAATTCATAAATAATATCAAACTGCCACAGCCTGTCTTTATTTTTTAGGGTTCAGCTCAAAAATCATCTCCTGTGCCACCCCTATCCTTTGCACAGAGGAGTTAAGCTGCTATTATACTCTGCTATACTATAATCATTTACCTAAAATGCATCTATCACAATGCATATCATGTAACATTGTAATTAATACTTCATTCTTTTATCTTTCACTAGACCATGAGCTGCTTAAAAGCAGAGTCCTTGCCTCCATCATCTTTATATACCAATTCTGATCATACTTCCTAGCACATCATAGATTTTCTATAAATATTGGTGTGAAGAAAGAAATACCATCTGTAAACTAGTCAGATGTTAGGTCACAAGTGTGATTTTGTTTTTATTTTGACTGGATTACCTAGGTAATAGGTTCCCTTTTACTTTATCACTTTTATGCTAAGGAGGAGGAAACATTAGAAAGCTTTGTTTCAGGTAGTTATTCTCTTTTCCTCAAATGACATGGAAATGACTATTACAAAAACTGCCAGTTAAAGGCCAATACACTTTAGCAGAGATGCTTTATTGGAAGCTCAGGGTGAAGGAAAGGAGTTTCTTTGTGCCAGCAACTTAATGTTTCCTTGTTTCAGGTGCCATGCCAGGGATTGTAATTCAGGAACCAATCTCAAGCTGAGCAGAGTTAAAAAGGAGAAGCTTAATGAAATTGGTTGAATGTCATCACCAGCTCTTTTATGAGAGCAGCTTGTGTCAGAATCCATCCACATGTGAAATGGACTTTCACCAAATTCCAACAATCTGCAGGGTCATGAAGACTCACAACACTTATGTTTCCTGAGGGAGCCTTTCCGTTTTGTGCTTTTTCTACTGCTAAGAAATGCAAACACTTGTGATTTACTACCAGGCACTTATAGGGATGGAGTCAACTATTTCCTAGGAAACTCAAAGCCTCAAATGAGAAAGTCAGAAAATAAAAATGTTTTTCTATGCTAGAAAAAACATGTACCAGAAAGCTTGAGAAGCAGGGGTAAAAAGTAACTCTGGCAAACGAAAACGTTGCAGATCAATGAGTGCCTGAAAATCCTTTTCTTTCCAATGTATTTTTCTCTTTCTTGCCTTAGGAATTATAGCATAGTGATTTTTGTGAGAATGTATAATTCTAAATAAATGCTAAATTAATTTCATTGAATGTGTCTTTGATAGTGTTTTGATGTTTGGCGTCATAGTACTATAATATAGAGAAGGAATGTAGCATAGAAGGATTAAAGGGCTCCGTGTTAGAAGCACTGGAGTCTAGTTCAATCTGTTATCAACCCTATGACTTCAAGTAAGTCATTTAACCTCCCTAAGTGTCAGGTTCTTTATTTATAAAATAATTAGAACAGGGTAACCTTACAGTTCTACTCCCTATGTTCCCGCCTCATCTCATAAAACAGGAACTTACTAATACTTCTCACCTCATATGCAAGACTTTGGGCCAAGCATCAGCTACACTTCCTGCACTTTACATCTCTTTTCTGCAGGAGGAAAGAGTGGCTTATTTGATAGATGCAATTAGGGAAAGCCTCATATCTATTGATCTTTGTTCCTTTTTAGGAAGAGATAATGCACTAATTGTCTTGGTTTATATGATGACTTTTTTTTTTTTTTGAGATGGAAGACTATTATCTTTGTTTTCAGTTATTTCAGAATCAAGAAGAGGAGATGGGTGCTTAATGGGTAATCTTCAATAATCCCAACAATAATATGTATAATGTTAGTTCAAGAACAAGAGAGCAGAATGACCAACAAAACTCCCATTGATCTCAGGACACCATAGAAACTGCAGTAATCTTAAGATAATCATATAGAAGTACACAAAAAAATTTCATTAACAAAGAAGATAATTGGGGCTTAACATCAGAACAGCAATTCCAACAAATTTTTGAAATACAGAATGAGGATCAAAGCTTATTGACATATGAAATAGAGCAGAACAAAGTGAGGGTCCACATCCACCAAGAAGAGACTCGGTAGAGACAGAGATGGAGGAGGGAGTCAGGGTTCCCATTGGAGATGTCAGGTTGAAGCCAGAAAATAAGGCAGAAGGTAGAAGTTGGAAATAGAGCAAACAGGTAGGTTATATGGAGGTATATCAATCAAAGAGCTGCCAAATATAGCTCTCATTTCTCCTTCCCCACAGCAGCTAGTAGAGAGTCAGGAAGTGTGGTGTCTCTGATAAATAATTGATTGAATTGCTGAAACTTCTACTGAGATAAAGATGACCTGAGTTAGAATCCTTTCTGTTTTACCATTTGGGCAAACTGCAGTCTGTCAGTCAATGCCCACATCATTCAACCTTAAACAAAGCAGGTCAGTTGAAATACCCACACACATAAAATTACCAAACTTCCAAAACAGTGGAGGGAAATTTTTGGGAAAAGACCTAGTCACACAATAGTAGAGGAAACTTACACCAATCACTGAATAATAAGCTTCATTCTGCATTCTTAAAAGTGATTGGCTACAGCCAAAAGAAAGAGGACCGCTATCTCATACTTTAACAAAAATTAACTCTAAATGCATCAAAGACCTAAATATAAAAGTAAGAACCATAAAACTCCTAGAAGAAAATGTAGGAAAACATCTTCAACACCTGGTGGTAGGTGGTGGATTCCTAAATTTTACACTGAAAACACGGGCCACGAAAGAAAACATGGATAAATGGGATCTCCTCAAACTTAAACGCTTTTGTGATTCAAAGGACTTTGTCAGGAAGGTGAAAAGGCAGCCCACCCAATAGGAAAAAATATTTGGAAATCACATATCTGATAAGAGGTTGATTTCCATTCTATGTAAAGAGATCACACGACTCAACAATAAAAGACCAAGCAATCCAATTTTAAAAATGGGCAAAAAAGGAAATACAAATGGCCAAAAAGCACATGAAAAAATGTTCCATATCACTAGCTATTAGGGAAATGCAAATCAAAACGACAATGAGCTATCATCTCACACCGCATAGAATGGTCTTTTTTAAAAAAAA
>JAQZBX010019463.1:0-33777 GCA_029593785.1 Cabassous unicinctus | reverse complement strand
TGTGTGTGTGTGTGTGTGTGTGTGTGTGTGTGTGTTTATCCACATTCTTTAATTGTTAGTGGTGCTTCTGATCTGGAAAATCTTGTCAGCCCACAAAAATTACCTAAAAATCAGCAGATTTTTATGGAGGATTATTATACAATAAACTGAGAACTGACATAGTAGTCGTGGATAAGCATGTGCCTCAGCAAGCATTTTGAACGGATGACAGACTGGCTTTGTCTAATGGTCAAGAGATATTGGTGTATGTTATCATTCTGCACTAATAAATTTACTGATAATAAATGAGGGTTGCATAAAAGAATGGATGGTATTTAACCTGTTACACATTGTGCAAGAAGTTTAAACACACACTATTCTGTTTCGTCTTTACAGCCATTCTAGAAAGCAGGTCTTAGTGACAACATTATACAGATGAGGAAACTGAGGTGTCCAGAAGTTGAGTAATTTATCCCAGGTCACATGGGTGGTACAAGTCAGATAGAAGTGCATAACTGATTGCAAAATCCTTTCTCTTTCCACATAAGCAGACCCAAAATTAAAGGATGTTAAACGTGCTGAAGTTTACTGTAGAAAGTACTCCGAAAGGTGTGATTTGAGTCCATGTTTGCATAGAATTTCCTTTCTCCCCAACTGTATTAGTCAGCCAAAGGGGTGCTGATGCAAAATACCAGAAATTGGTTGGTCTTTATAAAGGGCATTTATTTGGGGTAGAAGGTCCACAGATACCAGGCCATAAAGCATAAGTTTCTTCCCTCACCAAAGTCCATTGCCACGTATTGGAGCAAGACAGCTGCCGACGTTTACCAGGGTTCAGGCTTCTTGGGTTTCTCTCTTCCCTGGGCTGCGTTTCTCTCCAGGCTTAGCTCCTCTGGTTCCTCCACAAGGTCAGCTGTAGACTATGAGGCTCTCTAGGCTTTGCTTCTCTCCACAAGGCCAGCTGTAAACTCTAAGGCAAATGGCTCATCTCTATCCCGGGGTCTTCTCTCCTTCCTCACCAGAACTCCAACATCAAAACTGCTTCAACTCTGTTCTTTGTCTTGCCTTTTATATTTGATTCCTGCTGCACCAAGGGGTGGGGCTCAACACCCTACTGACGTGGCCCAGTTAATGCCCTAATCATAACTTAATCATGCCCAGATTAGCAGACCAGTTTACAAGCATGATCCAATATCTATTTTTGGAATTCATAATTACATCAAACTGCCAAACTGCTACACCAAACTTTGCTAAAGATGGCATATTATACACCCAGCTATAATATAAAATATAGCCCAAAAGCTACTAACACTAAGAGTAAGCCACTTAGTCATTTTGTTTGCTTCTTGTAGAATTTTAAAGCATACATTTTTGATCTGATATATCTGTCCAAGGTTTGCATCCGTTTCTATTTAAAGGACCAGTTAAAATACTAACCAGTTACTAATCATTATCTGCTTACCAGTTTTCTACTAGATTAGCACTCCAATTCCATCAGACTATTAATTCGCAACTAGTTATTTCAAGTGAAGGAAGAGGGTTCTGTAGACATTGCCCACCGTTTTCTTTGGGCTTTCTTCCTTAAAAGTATCTGAAGAATAATGTCAGAACTGCTTACACATGAGTTGTAAACAGTCACTGTATTGACCAAATGAAGAATGTTATTGGGTCAAAGATCTGAGAAAGCATATAGGTCACCTTTGTCAACATGGAGAATCATTTCGACAAAAGAAAATGTTGTTTGCGGTGGTTTTCAAAGCATAGTCCTGGGATGAGCAGTACCAGAATCACCTGGAAACTTGTTAGACATACACATTCTCCGGCCACATCATGCCTACAGAGTCAGAATCTGGGGATGGGTACAGCAATCCAGGTTTCAACAGGCCTTCAAAGAGATGCTGATGCACATTGACGTTTAAGAACAGTTGTCCTAGAGCAGGTTGGATTTTAAATGCAGTATTATACCTCTCCTACCCTTTTTTATTTTTTTTAAGATTTCTTTATTTATTTACTTTCATCCGTTTTTACCCCTTCCCCCCCCCATTTTTGCTGTTTTTGTGTCCATTCGCGGGGCAGCTCTCTCTGTTTCCTGCCCTCTCTTCTCATCCTTCTCCTCCTGTCTTCACTGGGATTCGATCTTGGAAACCTCCGATGTGGGAGAGAGGCGTCCTACTGCCTGCACCACCTTAGTTCCTGGTTTTTCGGTGCGTCTCGTCTTGGCTCTCCCTTGTGTCACTCTCCTGTTAAGTCATCATTTTGCTGCGTGGCTCAGCGGCACCTGGCAGTGCACGGGGCCTGGCAGCCTGAGCCCCTTCTATATTTTTCTTTATTTTTACCAGGAAGTCCCAGGGATCGAACCCAGGTCCCTCCATATGGGAGACGGATGCCCCATCTAGTACCCTTATGAAACTCTTTATAAGGTGAAAGCAGTAGTTTACTAAATAGTAGTATATTAGTCCGAAAGAAGAAACCTATTTTTCAGATTGTTTTTCTTATTCTTAAGTACAAAAAACATTTATGATAGTCAGAAGTTTTCCCCCTTTTTTCAGACCCTTCCTCTTCCAAGAAATTTTCTCCAATTATCCCAGCTATAAACTCTTATTTGGTATTCTTTGTAAAGTGCTATCTCCATGTTGTATGTATTAATAAATGGCATTTTGGGTTGAACAGTAGGCTTGTGAAATTTACTTGGTGTGGAACCATGATTTAAGAGTTTGACTATTACTGGTGAAAACAAAGAATATCTCAGATTTAAAGGCTTAAGACCAGGTTCTGGATTACGCAGTCATCTGCAGGATCTGGGTGACACTGATGCTTCTGCTATCACATACAAATGTTGGATGACAAAGAACTGGGGGGACTCAGGCGGGGTCTTGGATTGGTCAAATACAAAATCAATGAGCATAATATTTGAAAGAAGTGTGACTCATATGACCCATAAATTCCACTCTTTGCTATCTATACTCCCAAAGAGATTGAAAACAGATTCTTAAAACGGATACTTGTGCAACAATTTGTAGCAGCATTATTCTCTGTTGCCAATAGCTGGACACAATCCACCTGTCCATCAACCGATGAATGGATAAACAAAATGTGGGACATATACACAATGGGATATTATTCAGTCATAAGAAAGAAAGAAGGTCTGAGACATGCTGCAGCATGGAAGAACCCTGGACACATGCTCAATGAAATAAGTACAGCAACAAGGACAAAAATTGTATATTACTTATAAGAGCTGATAAGAAATAGCAGATTTGCCGAGGTAGAATGCAAATTAGAGGGTGGGAGAGGAGGGTAGAAGGTGGGGGGAGAAGGAGTAATTGTGTGTGAAAGAAAATAATAATAATAGAGGACCTGAGTTGTCAGTTGGGTCCTCTCACTTCTCTTCCTTTTTACGAAGCTTTCCAGGCCTTGAAAAGAGGTTATACCTGGCCTTGACATTGGTGGCTTGAGCTTGCTAAGTCTTCAAATTTTCAATGGTTTGTGGATTTCCCTTTTAGATTAAACCTGCCTATGTAGTACATCACCAGTATAGTCCCACCACATTTCAACAGATCCCTAGAGTTATAGATCTACCCCATTAGCATCCAAAATTTCCACAGAATGAATGAGCCATCTCAAAGCAGGCAAACAATCACATTTGCTAAAAGGATAATGTTTCGTCCATTAGATAAATGTGATACCTTTTTCTACTCTGGTATCAATATAGAAGGCATGTGAAAAATGAGTTAGCTGAGAGTTAATTGACTGAGGAGCCTCTATTTTCAGTCTCTGCCTCTATTTTTTAAATTAATATACACAGTGGGTGGTTCAGCAAAAGGATTTAAACATAAATTCTTTATAGAAAGAGCCCACCAATCTGATGTCTTCATAATTCATGAAGAGTAGACCTCTAATAGCTCTAGTTTCTCTTCAACTTTTGAAAACAAAAGATGTCATTGGTTTAAATTAGGCTTGTGTGTGGAATAATCAAGTGTATCAACAAATATAGGTTGATTCAGATACTGTTTCAGGATTAAGACTAAATACCAGAAATAACTGGCTATTGCTTTTTAAAATTAAATTGATTTTTATTTAAATTTAATTCATTTTAAATTTCAAATAATATAATAGAAAATAATATAAATATAAAACTTGTATTGCTGCTAGGCTAAAAGTATTTTAAAGAGTTGATAGACATGGGAATTTGTAAAGCTTACTTATGAAAACCCAAAATACCATACGGTATTATAGAATAAGTACTGCTTTACAGAGTAATGCTAGAATATAGAGGAAACGTTATTTGGGGCCTAGACATATTTGGAGAATATATGTGCACTTAATATTAGTTTATAGGCCTGATATCAAGGTGCATATGTTTATGCCAATCAGCCAAAGCTTTTTTTCCAAGAGAAAAGTCCTGGAGGTCACATGGAAAGGGTTATGGTTATAATGTGTTTGCTTCATTACTTGTTTTCTCCAAGAAGCTCTAACCTGGAAGCGGGAGTGGCTCAGTCGATGGAGCCCCCGTCTACCATATGGGAGGCCCCGGGTTCGCTTCCCGGGGCCTCCTTGTGAGGGCAGGCCGGCCCGCGCAGCCTAGTGGGCTGATGCAGCAGGACCTCACAGCAAGGGGGAGATAAGCAGACACGGAGAAGACACACAGCGAATGAACACAGCAGCACAAGCAGCAAGGGGGGGGATAAATAAATAAATAAATAAATAAATAAATCTTTAAAAAAAAAAAAAAAAAAGCAAGAAGCTCTAACCCCCAGAGAGGTTACTAGGGATAGAATTTTATCTCTTCTAGAAGTAGGAAATGAAAGCACAAAGATGAAAATTGGATTTTTCTGAAAGCTTCTGGAGCCAGGACGAATAATCAGGTGTCTATTTTCAGGCATCATTTAAGTAAACTGGTCACATATTTCTCTCTAATAGCAGATTTTGTTTCCCCTTCATGGGTGGCATAGTTGAAGAAAAACTTTATGAAGCTTTGCAGACTTGATCTAAACTCTATGAAGAGGAAGAGGAAATAAGTGAGGCAATATAAGTTTAGGAATAATTTTTACCTCAGAAATCGTCTTTTTCCTTCATGGTGTGTAAAAGTATACTTTTATTTTGTATATTAGCCTCTACTTAATTTTGTTAGTATACTTTGACAAAGCCTCTGGGAATGAGTTTTAATAAAATTATTCACAGGTATATTATATCGGTGGATTTTTGTTTTTATGTTGGCTTGGACCTTTAAAAAAACGTCTAAATTTTCTTTACCTACATCAGTTGTTGACTTTGCAGAGCATGGAAAACACAGCACTAGTCATGCAGAAAGCGCCTGTTTGTCATCGTGAGAGTTCAGACATGAACTGTAACCAATGGCCCATTAAGTACCTTCTCTTGTTCTTGTTATTTAAAGCACATTCTAGATTTGCAAAATAATTGTTAATGCAGAATGTAGTAACTGAGCCAAGAAATGAAATTCCTATGACTCCAATCAGGGGAGAGGCTCTGTCAAACACTCAGACGTGTGTTTCATTGTTCTGTGATTCTGTACTACTGAAAAGTCACACCTAGGGTGTAAGTAGGAACAGGTAACTCAAGAAATCTCAACACAGTGTGCTTTTTGGTGTTTGTGTGTGTATGAAAGAGAGAGAGAGAAAGAGAGAGATTTTTCATTTATAGTGGCATTGTAGTACTTTCTGGGAAATGGAATTCTTTTTTTAGAAAAAAACACTGCTTGCCAAAATATTTACAAACATTTTCATTTTTGCCTATAAAAAGACCCATATTGTACCAATACTATACTGAATGAATAAGAGGATATCCTTGTAATATTAATATGTTAGGACAATTTGTACACCCTAGAGTTAAAGTCCATTTGTGAGGTGGATTCACTATTTGATACAGAAAGCTTAAATTTCCCCTTTAAAAGGGAGAGAGCTAAATTCTAATCTAGAAGGAGCTTAATATATAAAGTTCAGAAGCAGCTTTTGAAACTAGTGAAGAAGAATTTTTGTCTTAAGCGTTTATGTGCCTGATAGGAAACATTCATAAGTATTCTACATCCTTTTCCTTTCTTTGGTTTTTACCTCTCACATACTATATTAGTTTGAAAACAAAAAGGGCTCAGCAAAAGTTCCCTTTCTTCTCTCTTTTTTTCTTTTCTAACCTAGGACACAGATAATTTCATAAATGTTTACTTGCCTGAATAACCCAGAGCTACTCAAACATTACTGCTGGTTAATGGGTATGATTGTAAAGATCTTGAACTAATATCTACCGAAAAGACTGTTTAACAACAATTTTATTTTACTATTTTCCTAAAAAAAAAAAGTTCTTGGAATGAAAGAGAGCTTGAAAGAGAGGTGTGTGTATGTGGCATGGTTTGGAGAGATATGAGGATGGGGATTTTTGTGGGAAACGAATTGGTATGGTAACAGGGATGAGACAATAGACATTTTGGTAATACTAAACAAAAAAAAAGTACTGAACCTCCTAGTATTTATGTGATGAAGTACTGTCACAACGTAGTTTATGAGATCCCTAACATTAAAAATAATAACGTAAATTGTAAATGGAAATTATCCTTTTAGCAAATAGCTTCATCTGCCAAATTACTTAGTGTAAGAGTTTGACAATCAAAGTAGTGATGGTTTAAGCTTTCATTTAGGGCAAAAATTTTACCCCCTTTCACTTCTAATCTACCTCAGGGAATGCCAAAGACAGGAAAGATTTTAAAATAGCAGATTACAGAAAGTGGTTAGAAGATAGCGCTAACATTTAGAGCCCATATTCTGTGCCAACCGCAATTCTCAGCACTCTTGGTAAACCCCATTTAACCCTCACAACAACTCTGTGAGGTACATAATATGATCCCCATTTTATCGCTGTAGGAATGATACAAAGAACAGATTCACTTTGGTGTTCTATGAGATCCTACTGAGGTGTGCGTAAGCATTACCTCTGGGATGACCTCCCGACTCTCTTTGAAGTCTCTTAGCCACATGAACTAATTTCTCTCTCCTGAGCGCTCTGGAGACACACAGGTCCTATATAAGGGGGGATAGCCCCAGAGATTGATGCCTTATCAGTGGGCTCTACTTTGGAATCTGCTCCCAAGAGTCACAGAGTTGGACTCAAATAAGTCCTCCCTGCACATGGTCCATCAGTCCCTTCTATTCAAACCTATATGTGATGCTGGAGTTTTTAGGTGTACTTCCAGAGACTGGAGCCTCTGGCCTACATATGTGCCAGCTGTGCCTGGAATCTTGGTGGAGTTGCAACTCATACCCTACAGCTCAACAGACTCATCCAAGTCACCTGAGGAGGAGACGATGATGGGCAACGCCCATCCCAAAGAATGGAGAGGGCCTGCAGCTGCAGGCAGGATAATCCCATCCACCGTATCCATGGGATATAAGCCCTCTCTCACTTGGAGGTGGAGTGGACATCACCATCCCAGTCCCTTCAGGATTGGGGGAAGAGCTATGGACTAGAGTGGACTTAATGGTATTCTGTTGTAGACATGTTGTGATTCAAGCAATGGAAGAAATTATAACAGTGAGGTGGACCCGGTGGCCACTGGAAGCTTTTGGGGCAGGGAGGGGAAGGGCAGTTGAAATACAGGGGCTTTTTCAGGATATGGGGGTTGTCCTGACTGGCGTTGTGGTGACGGATGTAGGCCATTTTACATCAGCATATACCATGCAGAACTGTGTGGGAGAGAGTGTGGTCTACGATGTGAACTGTGGTCTATGCTTGGTGGCAAGGCCCCAGGATGTGTATATCCATTGTGAGTGATGTGTCACACTGATGAAGGATGTTGGTGTGGGATGTTGTGGGAGCTGTGGGAGGTGGGGAACATGGGAATCCCTGTGATTTCTGTGTAATATTTAGGTAATCTAAGCACCTTTTAAAATATATATATATATATATAAAAATAACATTTATATAAGCAAATGCACATATATGCATATATATTTATATATCATTTTACAAATATTTGTATGTATTGTGAAAATTTTGATTTTTACCCACAATAAAAAAATAAAAAATTAAAAAATTAAAAAATTGAAAAAAAAAAAAAGAACAGATTCAACTTAGACAACCAAAAATACACAGGCAGAGCTGGGATTTGAACCATGGCAGCTTGGTTCAAAGTATGACAGCTTGGTTCAAAGTGATTAAAGTATTCTTTTAACCACTACACTACATTGTAATTAAGCCTAATATCTCGACTCTCAAATATATGAAGGTAGATTGAACCAGAAAATTTGGTTGTATAGTTTCACTTTGATAGAGGCAACATGAAATAATAGTCAAGCGCTTGTACCAAACTCAAGAATCCCATATTCAATTCCCTGCTGTAATGTCAACAAATTCTTGATTTTGATCAAGTTTTTGATCTTTTTAAACTATACTTTCCTCATCTGTAAAATAGCAATGGACACTTTAGCCCCAGCACTTTTTGATTTAGTTGACTGTAGGGTTATAGTTAAAATGGTGGTACCAGGGATGAAGCTACCTGAAATATCAGGGTTATCCTGGCAAAAATCTGCTTGATTCAGTGTTGAGTAGCTCTGCCCAGTGTTGACTGACATTACCAAGGGAGAAGCTTACAGGAGACTGGTGGAAATTATCTCAGACTCCTCACTGATTACAAACAAAATATTCCTATTTCTATTGTGAACTTCCAACAACTCAACTCCTATTGGAATGATTTTCCATGGCTACAGTTGAAATCACTTTCATCATGACATTAATTGCATCAATTTCTAGAGGGCCTCAGTCCATCTTTGGTCAAAAAAATCTGGAAAAAAAGAGATAAAATTATTTTCAGCATTATGTCATTTTCAATACTAGAATTTTAATTAATGGCCACAAAATGGTTCTAAAGAGTTAGCAATATAGCAAAAGGTGATTACAAATGCAAACAAAGCATTGGTAATAGAGTATGTGGTTTGTTAAGACATGTATTTTTAAATATTTCTATGTTCTTATACTTGTTTAAGAAATTTGGTTTTTTAAAACCTTATTAAATTGTTTGTGAACAGGTTGAAACCTTGAACATAATATGACTTGTTAATAAACATGATACTTGAATTTTCATTATAACTTCTCCGTGGTATCATGCTGATTCAGAAGCATGTAGAATCCTAGAGAGGGAGGGGATGTTTTTTCAGCCCCATCATTTTATGTTTAAGGAATGTTGGGCTCAAAGAGATTGAGTTTCATTACCTAAATTACCTATCTTTTTTTAAAACCAAACCTAGATTATGTCTCCTCCAAGAGATGATTAAATTAATGAATATATGCATGATGCATACAGATATGTATAGTAGTAACTTTATTGTAAGACCAAGTACCCTTGGATAACCTGTATCATTCATTCATTCATTCGTTCATTCAGTAAACATTTATTGGGCTCCTATTACCTGTGATTTCAGGCATTGAGAATACAAAACTCAGTCCTTATCCTCAATTAACTTTAGTATAATATTTTTTAGCAGCAAAAAAAAAAGTGCCTAAGTGCCTATTTTATCCTAAGTATTTCAATCGTCATTTTTATAGATTGACCCATGACTTAGAGGAGTTATATAAACTGCTCAGGGTTTTAACACTAGATAAGAGTCAGAGCTGGATGCAAACTGCGGTCAGCCTGACGCCAAGACCCCCACTTTCTTCCAGGAGTCCACAGGGTGTGATTTACTTTGATCACAATCACATGCAATCCCCCTTCATCCACCTATGACAGCCTGACAAGTTTGCATCTTAAGGCTCAACCCAGTGCTTATGTAGGGAAGCACATTCCAGAGTTATAAGGACCTGGTGAAAGGAGACCATCCAGGTGTGAAATGGGAGTTCAGAGCTTGGTTTCTTGGTTTATTCCTGCTCAATTGTGTGTGCACCGATATTCATTAAGCTGTTTTAAGTGTCTTCATTGGAGCTACAATAACATGCATTTTTTTCTCTCTCTCTCTTTTAGGTATGGGAAAATTGTATCCACGAAGGCAATTCTTGACAAAAACACAAATCAGTGCAAAGGTATGTGTAATGAATCCGTTCTCAGTCCTCACTGGCGATGTTCAATTGACAGCTCCTCTGTTGCAGAAGTCCAGGCACTGGCTCCACAATGAGTACAATGCACACTATATGGCAGACTTCTTTAATAATGCTGATGCATTAATGAGTTGTATTTCTGGTAACATTCCTCATTAATTTTTTTCATTAACAAACAAAATGAAAATCACAAATTAGAACAAGTAGCAAGTAGCTTCAGCGTAAAACTAAATTACCTCCTAATAACTTTGGGGTGTCTGATTTGAATGATATCATCAGTGATGCAAATTGATTTCCTATATGAAAATAAGGAGCCTTGGAAAAATTTTCCCATGCACAGCACAATTTAATTTCTCTGTTCTTTAAAGCTTTAGCCACATCGGTTGACTTAGAATGAATTTCCTGACAGATCTATTGCTTCTTAGCTTTAGCTATAAACATCTCACAGGATCTTCAAGTTGGCATCTTATGAAGTCAGGCTCTTTTTTCCCCCTCCTGGAAAATATTTCTGCAGTTATTTGACTATATCTGTGGCTCATGTTTCTTCATGTCCGGGAATCCCATATTCTTTTAAGGGTTGCATTACATTATTTGTGAAATCTATATGGTCTCTCTTGCATGACTTAGTTCTTACTGGAAAATTGGAGTGCTTCTTATAATGTGTTATTTGTTGTTCCTATACTCCAGTCTTTGTTGTGATACTGAACTCAGGAAATGTGGTAAAGCCAAGATCATTCTAAATACAGGCATTGCCCTTCTTTCACATATAAATATAATGTACCCAAGTATCAGGGAAGAATACCTATATATACACAAAATATATTCTAGCCCACTTGGGTGATATAGTCAGATTCAAATAAGCAATACAAAGAAAAAATGTAACTTTGAAATCTACTAAGTTCAATTATGCATTCAAGAACATCATTCACTGGTATTGATTATATTCACCATGGAATGCTATCATCACCACTTACCAAAACTTTTCTATCACCCCATACAGAAACTCTTTACCCATTAAGCATTAATGTTGTATATATGTTACCAGGAAGAAAAAATTAAATCCACTAAGTACCAGGATACAAAGAATAATAAGACATGGTTTCTGCCATCTAATAGATCAAATTCTAGATGAAAAGAAAACCATGTACATAAATTATACTTAAATAAATAAAACTGTAATAGAGGTCCCATTAGCAGAGGTAGCCACAAAGTACTGTGAGAGGAGAATATAGAGATGGTTTAGGAGGAAGAAATTTATAAAGGCAAGGAAGAATGGATGGGATTGGGGAAAGTTGATGTTCAGGATAAAGAATTGCAGTATGTATTTGAATAGATTCATGTAAGTGGCATAAAAAATGATAGAAAGTAGGAAAAGGTCAAGATTTTAGAGACATTTTAAATGTCATCCTGGATAATTTGAACTTAATTTTCAATTCAACATGGATCCCTTAATGTTGTTTTTTGTTTTTGTTTTTGTTTTTTTTGATTAGGCACAATATGATCCTATCTGTGTTTTAGAAAAGTTATTTTGTCAAAAGTAAGTAAAATCGATTTACAAGTGAAGAAACTAGAGGCAGAAAAACCAATGTAGATTTTGTAGCCATGATTCAAGAAAAAATTGATGAGGAAGTGTCTCACTTTCCCAGCTGCCATAACAAGTGCCACACAGTAGATTGGCTTAAACAATGGGTATTTATTGGCTCACAGTTTCCAAAGCCAGAAGGTTAGTTTCTTCCCAGGGTCAGGAACTTTCTGTCTGTCTGGCAGTCCTTAGGTTCCTTGGCTTCCCCATCAGAGGGTGATGCAATCTCCTTTCTCTTCTGAATTCTGTTGACTTCCAATGGAATCTCCTCCTTGTGGCTTTCTCTTCATAATGCCTCCAGTAGTAGGATTAATACACAACCTCATTCATTTGGGCCCCTTAAATAAAAATAACATTGTCAAAAGGTCCTGTTTACACTGAATTCACACCCAAAGAAATGAATTATGACTGAGAGCATTTCTCCCGCAGGGTACATAATTCAGCCTACAATAGGGAATTATCCAGGCACTATTATGGAAATGGAAAATTGGTCACCATGTAAGAGTTTTCAAAGATGGAATTGATTATTCTGTATAAGGAGTGAAGGAGAGTGAGGAGAATGATGCACAAAACGAAGGTTACATGTTGAGCTTTCTTGACTGGGAAAGATCGTGGTACCATTTACTAAGGTAGGAAATCCGGAAGCAATAGTAGAAGGTTTGGGGAACGGTGAGGAGGAGATGCTGAGTTAGAGGTTCTGGTATACCATCTATATGTGAGATATCAAAGGGGAAGCTACAAGAAAGCTCAAGACTATGG
This sequence comes from Cabassous unicinctus, assembly GCA_029593785.1. Lineage (NCBI taxonomy): Eukaryota > Metazoa > Chordata > Mammalia > Cingulata > Chlamyphoridae > Cabassous > Cabassous unicinctus. The sequence continues at coordinate 21,419 of JAQZBX010019463.1, read as the reverse complement.
CTGGTGACTGAAGTCAAGGGAGCAGATAAGAGCACCAAAAGCAATTTGTAGATGGGGACTGGAGTGGAGTACATTGGGGTGGGGGACAGCTGAAAACTGAACCTTGGAGAATAAGAACTCAGCTGGGCCTATGGGAAGCGTAAGGTAGAATAGAAGACATTGGACTCACTTATACTGTCGCTTCCAGACCCACCCAACCCATCTCCAAAATATTTTGGGTAAAACTATTTTTAGGAACCAAGAGAGAAAATTGAGGCACCTAAGTTAGGCAGGCAAAATACTGATTGAATATGTCAGCAGCACAGATGGTTCGGAGACAAGAAGCACCTGTAAACCTCAGTATATTCCATTATTTCTCTGATAATTTGAGTGGTAGGTTCAAAGGGATCTTTCCCTATGCAAAGTTTTGCTCAAGAATACAGATATCTCTTTGTCATTAAATAACATTGGCAACTACGAAGTTTACTTTGCTAACCCAGAAAACTGTACTCCTGCATAATTGTGAGAGTTTGAAAAGTAAGGAATGTAACTGAAAAAGGGTGGTCAGGGAATCTGTAATCAAGTTATCTCCAGCAGTGGTTATCTCTAGCAAGTTATGCTATGATTACCCTTCCCTATACTTGTAACACTCCTATCTACATTTCCTCATAACTGCTTATTTAATTTTCCCTATCCCCAAAGAGACCTTTGAACTCCATGAAGATGGCCTATGTAAACTAGAATATTTATTTCCAAAGTGGGATATGTGCAGGGAGAGGCATGCTCTATTGGGGGTGCTAGAGGAAAATATTAGAATTTGCTATGTCAACCTTTTTGTGTTTTCTTTTATAATGCATACATGAATATAATTTTGTAAATGCAGGTTTATATAAATAAATATACAAATACTGGGTTTGCTGCTCCAAAATGTTTTTATCCATAGAAACATGAATTTAAAAATGGTCTGGTGACCACTGGTATCAAATATAATAATCATCAATAAATATGGAAGGAGGAAAAGAAAGAGGGAGGGAAAGAGGGAAGAAAGGAAAAAAGGGCAGAAAGAAAGAATGAATGAATAAACTATGGAACCACCAAGGGCAAGCATTTAAAAGGACAGCTTAAGTTCACTTTATGGAGGTGGGAGGGGAAGGGGCTGTTAGGCCTTTTTGCATTATTTTGTGCAGGCCAGATGTTCTTGTGGCCCTTATGCACAAATAAAAGCCTCCTGGTACCTTTTTTGACCTCAGAATTTGGAGCTCAGGGTTAGCGGTATTGCTTCTGAATCGCAACCTTCATCAAACACATTGAGGAGGCACCTGAAGTTAACCAAGCACTCATAGCCAGAAAAACATGACTGTCACTTTCCTGTTTTGTGAGAAAATATTATTTTAATAACATACTGAATCCTATTTAGAGTATTTCCTTCTAGAAAACTAGCCCTTATAATGGTTACCACTAGAAACTCAATATGATTAGGAAGAGACAATTTTGGAAAATTGTTTATGGTCGTTAATGATGGCCGTCGGAGCGAGTGGTTGAGATTAGCAGGAAGGTACAAGGCCGTGGAGGAGTCTGAGGAACTGATAGGAACTGATAGGATAGGGTATCTAAGTGTTTACTGGGGAAAAAAACAAGAATTGAAGCAGGCATGGTATTGGAAAAAGCAACTGATCCAGGCAGTATTTGTGGGGAAATAAGGGGGAATGATACCAGGGGTCTGCAGATGGTGGCAAAAACAAAGAATAGTGGGTGTAAAATTTGATGACATGAGATTTGAAATTGGAAAGCTTAGGAAGGGTGAAACCTTACCGCATTAGAAGCAATGAGTAATTTTCAGACCCAGTGGGAGGAGGAAAGTGGGAGAAAAAGAAAAAGACAAAAAAACAAAACAAAGCAAAACTCCACAAAACTCAGCAACCTTAAGAAGGATACAGGGAAGTCCTGTCTTCAAGGGAGAGATAAATAATGATAGAAAAAAAGCAAATTAATGCCATTTGTTGTCATAGTTTATACCCATTCAGGGAGCAAACATTATAAAATATTGGCCATCCAGTGCTAGATACAGTGAAACTGGTTCGTCCATTCTTCATCAGTTCCAAGGCTAAATAAAGCCTTTTAAAAAAGTCTATGTGAAAAGAGCAATAAAAGAGATAGGATTGGTTCTAATAATTCCACTGAGAGCATTGCTTCAAATATTTTATTCAAACATATTTTTAAAATATGTATATATGCTCATCTCAGAGCACTCTTTTATTCTCTAGGCTAAGAAAAATAAAGGAAACATTGAAATTCTAACCCTAGAAAAATAATTCACAAATTTAGGGAGTGTATTCAACTCTTATGTAGCATTAAAATGATAGTCATGAGGTCTAAAGACTATGGCAAACCTTGCCAAATGTTTATTATATGAAGTCGAATGTATAGAGAAGGGTACAAAATAATGTGTAAAGTAAATATGGAACCATATAAATATTTGAAATTCTGTATAGTTTATGATTATCACTGTGGTGGAGTCAAACAACTGCCTGTTTTGAATACTGTCTCTCTGTTGAGTAGCCGTGTGACCTGCAGTAAATTATTCAACCTTGCAAAATGCCTATGTTTCCTCATCTACAAAATGGGTATAATAATAAGGACTAAATCATAGGGTTGTTGTAATGATTAAATGAGGTAATACCCGGAAACCATTCGACTATGCCTTGTGTTGGCTATTGGATAAAGCACTGTCAATATTAAGCAAAAATGGTTTTTGTTAAGGTCGTGGCATTATGGGTGATATTATTATTTTCTTTACATTTCTCCAAATCTGTGTTACATTGTGTTTTCCTCCCAGTGAGCCACCCCAAAAGGGCAAAAACCGTTCTTAGAAAAATTGCGGTGGTTTCAATCATATTTATAGTTGGGTTGTTCTTTCTGTGACACCTGAGTCGCACGTGGCCCTAGTTTTCTTTGTTTTTGTAAAAATAATGGTGGATGAAATCAGCAATGAATGCCATGCTTGACTTCCTTAGGTTATAGGCAGAAGTTGAGTTCTTCTTGGCCAATGCTCTCCTAAGGAGAGAAGCAGAGAGGATGTGTGAGGTGCCTTTTTCAAATAACATCACCAGGAGCATTGGGCCTGTCATTAGAGAATGTAAATTGGATTTGCTCTTCTCGGAGACACTTGCTTCTGAACCATTCGCAGCTTTGCCTCCAGACTAAGGCTGTGCAATTAAAGCCAAACATTGTGAAGACAGGAAGTTATTTATTTTTGTTTATAAAGATATGATATTAATTCTGTTTTTCATGAGCTGCTGCACATGCAGTGTATTCAATGCAAGATAGTGTTTAGTGAGGAATGAAAAAGGACATGCACTAGTCTCTTTAGAGGTAAAAAAAAAAGAAAGCCATCAAAATTAACCTTGATATATTAATCCAGCAGATTTTTATTCTATCTTAATATCTGGAGGGAAAAAAAAAGGCTTTTGTTCTCTCCTTTAACCCTTTCCCCGTCCAACTCCCCATAAGTTAAGTATACTAGGCAGGTCCAGATAAACACACTCTCTCCTTCGTTCCAGAAGGGGTCATCAGGAACTCTTTCAACATAACCTCTCCTTCGCAGGATTGTTCTTTCTTGGGTGTTGGCTGTGGCAGCTTTCATTCTGTATCATAGGGCAACATAAAACAAAACAGTCGCCATCAAGCCAAAATCACCAGAAATTGCTGAACAAAGCGGGCAACAGCTCCAGATGGGGAATAATGAAAAACAGACCACAATTGATGCAGATATTCAAACACAAGACCTAAACAAGAGCTATTGTACAAGTCACGGAGATTTGCCCTGCTTGTTTTGTTTTGTTTTGTTTTGATTTTCATTTTGCTTTTTGTTTTTTCCCATGTGTTTTCCTTCTGGGTGCAGTGTATTTGCTAATTTAAAAATTCAAGTAAGATTAAATGGAAAAAGCCATTGAAAACGAGTGAAATTGTTTGTCTCTGCCTTTTCCTTTACCTGCTTTTTAGAGTCGAATTATTATTTTTTTCCTTTTCTTTTTCTGACAAGCTATGTGTTTAGAGTAGAGGGAATAAATAATGGATATCCCATAGAAGGTTTCCACGCCTAATAGCCATAGGTTATAAGAGTAGAGTGTGCCAAGCATACCAGCTGGCTTTTAACACTTTAAAATACTCTCCTCTGCTTTTGTTGTCACAGACTGGTTGAATTGCATTTATGGAAGCTTATGTTGCCCTAACATTTCACTGGGCACTTAAATATCAAAGTTGAAAACAAGTATCCAGAATTTCTGAAATCTATGAGGCATATCATCCATCTTTTACTAAACGAAATCCTAAATTGTTATTTTTCCTGTGAGAGAAACAATTAGGCACACTGCTCATTTTATAGAATGGGCTAGAACCCACCTAGATTGTCTCAGGGAGGGTTTGTCATCCATATTTTTTAAAGTATCTCTAGGTGCCTAATATGAGAGCATAGAGTTGGATGAACTTGGAACTAATCCATTTTGCTTTTCTAAAAAACGTTTTCTTCCCTGCTCAATGACAGAGCATTTCCATTGCAACAATTGGAAGCATGCATTTTCGTGTTGATTCCATGAAGCTGAGAGAAGGGGTAGATATTATATTTTCTTATATTTTTAGGTAGAGTTACAGGTTATAAAGTAGCCCCTACCTGTAGATCAATCCTAACAGGTGACACTGACATGCACCTGAGTTGGAAAGTATGTGTATAGATGAGACCATTTTGTTTCTAGCAGATTGTCCAACTGCTCTAGGCTGGTCCACATGGAAACAAAAGCAAGTAAGGGAGGATACTAAATGCCATGGAAAGCCCCTTTGCTGGTAGCTTTTATTTCCTGAAATCAGTGCAAACTAAAACGTTCTGTGAAATTTATGAATCTGAGAAATTACATTTTGAGAGGAATAGGCACCTCCTCCACATGGGCTCACAGCCGATTGAGCAAGAAGCCCATGAAGCAAAATGAACTGAAAAACATATGTATTCCATTTTCAAATGATGGGATTAGGCTCTCACCGCCATAGTCACCCCATAAGACAAAAACAAAACAAAACAAAACAAAAACACAGTTCTATTTTAGACAACTGCATTTCCCTTTGGAATATAATGTGCATATTTCCCTTCACTTCTTTTGTGAATTTTGTTCTAATCTATTCCAGTATTAAATTTGCCACTAGTCACAGGTGATCAGTACATGAACTTATGTGTTTGCTTTATTGGTATTGATATTGGCTTCCCTTTTCATTTCAGAAAACATTAGTTTGTGTAGGGAATTTTGATAACCTCAGTCAATGAATCGAGTTTACTCAGAATTGGCCCATAGGTACCTTTTACATGGAATTTTCATCCTGGGTCTCTATTGAGAAAATGACAATTTTTATGGTCTTATAACCAGAGGTAAGAAAGAAAAACCACTTGGAAGGTAAATGGCCTCCATTTGTTGCCTCCACATTAATCAGACAACTACAAGAAAAGACGTCTCCCCTGCCAAATCAGAATCCTTCCAAACCTGTTATTTCCAATATCAGTATAAGGTATATTTTAGAGTGTTCTATTGTTATTTTTATTATACTGTGTTAACTTTGAGAAGTCTTTGAAACAAATGTGAAACAAAATATGTAGTGATGTTTTGGAAGTCATGCAGCTGCTCATTTACTTTCAAACAGTTTTATAGCTGTAAATTTTCTCAGCACTTGCTTGTAATCACTGTTAATATGCATTATATATTAAGCAAAAGCAAAACTACTTGAAAATATTGAATACAATAGGCAACATTGCTGTAGTGGCAAAACTTTATATTTGATAGTATTTAATATGATTCCATACATCCCTAACTCTTTTGCACATACAGAAATGGAATGTTTTTGCTGGAAACATTTTTTTAATAATTTTTTGTGGAGTGTAAAATAGGTTTACTAACTGGTAGTCATAGTGCCTTCACCCATAATCTGAACATTAATTTTACTAATCCAAGTCTTGCAATTTAATAGAAATCCATCTGCCCAAATATTTTGTTTTCTCTCCAGCTTCTGTCTTTCCATTTTCTACTTTTAGTATTTGACTCATGTCAAGATACATAAAATTCTCTGTCTTCTTGTCTCTATTAGTCTACAACTATGTTTTTCTTCCAAAATTCATCTTCTCAAGAAATCCTCAGTAAACTCTTCTCATTCTCTCTAGGTACTCTCTACCACCACCTTCTTTGAGCACCATTCGGGAGAAAAGATCTTAGGCTGCCTTATCGCTTCTGCTTTTGTGATTATTTTGTGCTCTTCATCTAGATTATAAATGCCTCAAGATGAAGGTGCGACATATTTTCTGTTATCAAGGCACTGAGGTCATGGGATAGTTCAGAGTGGTTACTTAGAGTCCAGATGCTTTACCTATCTCTCCTGGAGCCTTTGGTGTCACTTCCATGTAGAGTACCAATGTGGCCTAGTTTACCTGCTATAGGACTACAAAAACATTAAAGGTGCCAAAGATGCATAACTCTCATCAAAATGCCCCTAGTCTCTCTTTGCTTCTATGTTTTAAGAAAACCTTGAGCGTGTATGTTTGGTTTTCTCTAACACCTATACTCAAGCACAAGATTTATTCCTGTGTCCTTGCTCTAGAATCCACCTGGCTAAGTTTTCAGTATGGTTTTTATTTTTTATTTTTATAGCATTTGAGTTATAATTCCATTTCTTTTTTGCCTAGTCCCTAAGAATCAACCGTCTCAGGCCTGTGATTCTACTTCCAGACACTGAAGTCATAACCAGGCCCTGCCTATTGGAACTATGGAGAGAATTGTTTTACTTATCTAATGACATCATCTACATATAGGTGACTTTTGTTGATGGGATTTTTGTAGGAAGTAGCATGGCAGCAAGGCAGCCATTTCATATTCGTATCCAAAATCAAATCAATTTCAGCGCGGGGTGTGGACATATTTTGTCCTGTTTCTGGTCAAGCTGAAGATTGTTATCAATGGGTAACTCTGAAGTAACTCTGCGTTGGAAACAATAGGATTCTATGTGGCATGGCATCCACTTTCCTCTATGTTAGCTTTGACGTTGCCAGAGTTCTTTACATTTTTTGGACAAACAATGGGAAAAAAACATAAAGGCTTTTCATTTGGATTTAACTCAAAAGTTAAAGCATTACCTGAAGCTCTGTGCTACAAATGGTTTCGTTTAGGCTTTGTTTGCGAAACAATTTGTGGGTGGTTGTGTTCAGAATCCCCAGCCCTCATTAGCAAACTGCACACATGTGGAAACACAGAGAGGCTGTGACCTTCAGATCCACTCCAGAAATACAAACTTGGTCGCTAAGTTTAGAGAGGAAATGCTTCCCCTTCTTAAGCCAGGAACTGGACTGATGTTTTGCCCAGGTCACACGTTAGTCTGAGCTACCCCAGCCAGGAGAGTAAAAAAAAAAGAAAAGGAAAAACCTCTGGGTAATATGTGCATCATATCACGTGGACTATGTCCTCGGTCCAGGGAGCAGCAGCTCAACTAAAATACACTGGCACTTACTTTGATTCATTTAAAGTCACGAAACATGGCCCCAGACAACGTGCAAATTATGGATACTTTGTCCCTGAGAAACCAACCAAGAAAGAGGAATAGATGACATGCTTCTTTTCTAACACCTTTATTTAAAACAATTTTTTTTCATGACTATATTCCAAAGTCACTGAACTTTCCACACCCTACAATCAAATAAACCCAATTACGTATTTTTTTTCTAAAGAAAACATATTTTTAGGAGTAGACACGCTAATCAAATAAATGTAATCTTTGCATTATATACTGAAAACGCAAAGATAACCTGAATATGCAAATATGGGGGAATGCCAAAACCCTGATAAAGCAATGCTGTATTTTATAACCACTTAAAAAGATCATTGTTAGCATTCTGAGGCAGCTTACAAAACTACCTGTGGTATGATGTTAAAGTGGGAAAATGGAAAATAGAAAACCTATTTACGCTCTGCTAATAACTTGGTCAAAACGTGATGTATGAACGCTATTGAAGATTTTTTTGTTTGGTATGTGTAGTTATTTATTGGTTGGCATTCTGTCTCCTCTTCTGAACTGTAAGCTCTTTGAGGGAGGGAACATATTTTATCATTTCTACAAAACCAAGACTTAGCACAAAATAAGGGTGCATAAATATTTCTCAATGAAGCCATTAAAGGATAGCAAAAAAGCAAATTACAGAATTATATCACTCTTAGGTCTTTACTCAGCTCATTCTCTTCTTCCTTATACAATCTTTTTTTATTTTAAACTAACTTATCTGACTGGGGAAATTCAAATTCTACTTCCTTTATGGAGGCTTCTCTGTCTCCTTTAGCTCTCGGATATCTCCTTTCCTATGACCTCTTTGTTCCTATGGTAGTTAATATGCCATGTGCTCTTACTATTTCTGCAAATGTTTTCATTGTCATAGCATTGTTTTTCCTGCAAAATTATTAATGCATGCCAGGCATTGCTCTTGTTGTGTAAAACTACTAAGCATTGGGTTCCCACCATGTGCCAAGATCTATTCTGTATATTTTACCATTATCACATTATGGACAGATTTGAGTTTACCTTTGTTTAATGACAAAGGAAAAAAAAAAAAAACTTTTAAAGAGACAGAGAGAAGAATTGACTAGAGAAAAGTCAAAAGTTGGTTTCTAAAACTAGTTTGTCTCTCAAATTTAATAGTGATCCTAATAATGCTTTGCTGTATGCGAACACATCACGGCACAAAGCCAGTCCTGTGTTTGGGTATTTTGGGTAACTTTAATATTCAGTAGCTATATGCAAAGAACAGTTTTTTACTCTTTTCTGATAGTTGTTAGTGCTTCTGTGAGTCACTGTATTTGGTCTACAAGCTCCACTCCTTTTCAAAGTGTCCCATTCCTGGATTTAGTTTGCCACTTTCGTCAGCATCTGCTGTTGTAAAACGGAGCTGGCTGAAAATTTGAATTGGTTGACATAAAAAAAAAGAAAAAAGGACCCTAATCATAGGAACTTCATCTATAAAGAATAATGCTCATTTGAGCTTTATTTAGAAGATATTACTCCATCACTTTAGCATTTATAAGAATAATAACAAAATGGGATTTTCATATTATGGCTTCAAAGTGGAGGGGTCCCACTGTGTCTTAGGAAAGAATGAAAACGTGTGTCACAACACTAACTGAAAACAGAAATTTCATTTCAGTTCATGTTCAGAGTCACTTTGCTGACACTATGTTCCTGGTTTAGAATTCCTTCGAGGGTAGAAATTAAAAAGTAAAAGGTGAGCCTTTCCAGCCACATTTGGTTAAAATCTGCATGCAATAAAAATACTTACATTATGGCACTAATTTTTTTTTTCTTTCTGTTTTCAGATACATTAGATGTTTCTGATATATTTAGAAAACGCCTCACTTTTCTTATCATTTCTATAATTATTCATTCAGTTTTACTGAAAATAAAGGGCAAGAGAAAGAAAAATGGGAACGTCTACCCCATGGAAAAGTTGTCGTCCTTCTCTTTCATCAGATAGAATTATTTAACAAGTGGAGGATTGCTCTGCCATATTTTTATATAATGCTAATTAGTAAATAAATGAATCACAGATTTCTAAGTTTTGGATCTGAGCATTTGAAAAGGATTTAAAAATGTAAGTTCTTCTTAAAGTTTAGCATGCGATGAGTGCAATGAACACATTATAAATTCACTGGACATTAGCGTTTCCATTAAATTAAAATCTAGAGACTGTGGCTATTGCATGAATTGTCCTTAAACTTAATTATTAAAATACATAAGACTGTTCACAAGTTCCTAGGATAACTACCTTAAATAATCTCACAATTTTAAGATTTGAAATCAAGTTAATAGTCCAATTCCAGTTGTCTCTACCTGCCATTCGATATTTGACCCAGCCTGCTTTATGGTTCCCATTCCACCAAGAAACTGACCCAAAAACTTGAGTATTAACAGCAAAGACCTTTCTGGGGAAAATAAAAACAAAAACAAACTTAACTAAACAAAAAGCAGCAGTGGGCACAGTTATAAAACTTCCTCTTCCATGTGCATCAATCCAGGACAAAGGCTATCTAATATTTCAAATTCTATGGCATCTGAACCATACTGTGTGCACTGGGCTTCCAAATTTGGCATTTAGAATGCATATAGATGAGCAGGGGAGTGTTCCAACAATTCATCTTTTCTTTATAAGCTTTGCAGCCATTCCAAGAGTCCTTAGCTGGAGGTTATATTTGGAAAGTGCTGCTTTTCCACTCTCACCGCATTCAGGTAACCATTTCAAAGCTCCTAAGGTTCCACTTGAGAGGTAACTTGCTATTACCATGTGTGCTGTATGTCATAAATGGGCCCTACTACTTCCAGCAAGACTCCTTAGCAGCAGTTCCAAAGGAGAGGCTAGAGATTTGATTATACAGGTCTCTCTCCTGAACACATCCTTTCACAACTGACATTTACACTGGTTGCAGATTTTTATGTAACTCATTAGAGAGAAGTCTGAACCTTAAAAAGATGTTAGTCTTCCTAGAACCCTCTGGCAAAGCAAAGTCTTTTATTGGGCTTAAATGTTTCTCGTTGAAAATCGTAGTTGTCTGATTGGAAAGTGTTTCAGGGAAGAGATTTCGTTATTTTTCTAAGCTGTGCTGCAGGAATTGAGCTGGAGATATCACTGACCAAAAGGAATTTTTTTTTCCTCAAAGAGCTAAGAACCAAAGGAAATGACTCCAATGTTTATAATCCTTCTATTTCCTCTGTGAACGATATCTGTGCAGCTGAGATGAAACTTTCCAACTGGCCCCCACCCAGACTTTGTGGGAACTGAGATTAGGAAGTCGTATGGTCAAAATAGTCACTGTACAAATTGCTTCCAGTTTCAAAACCTCAAAGTTCTTCACAAAGCCATGATTTCTTGCCACATTTTATTTTTGCATATGGGTGACCCGTCTGTCACTCATAATGCACCCATCCAGGATTTCTTCACTTCTGTTAGTAACTTCTCTATATTTTTTTTTACCATTTCTTTTGGGAGGAAGAGACAGAGTTTATGAGAGAGTTTATGCAGGATCCCTATACAATTTTTCTTTGTGAGGCAACACATTTTTTTACCCCATTTCTGTTGCCTTCCTTTTGAAATAAAATATTGCTGGGCCATTGTCTTAGTCAGCCAAAGGGGTGCTGATGCAAAATTCCAGAAATTGGTTGGTTTTTATAAAGGGTATTTATTTGGGGTAGAAATCCACAGTTTCCAGGCCATAAAGCATAAGTTACTTCCCTCACCAAAGTCTATTGCCACATGTTGGAGCGAGATGGCTGCTGATGCCTGCAAGGGTTCAGTCTTCTTGGGTTCCTCTCTTCCCAGGGCTCCGTTTCTCTCTGGGCTCTGCTCCTGTTTCCTCCACAAGGTCAGCTGTAGACTATGAGGCTCTCTAGGCTTTGCCTCTCTCCACAAGGCCAACTGTAGACTATCAGGCTTGTCTCTATCCCGGGGCCTTCTCTCCTTCCTCATGACCAAGCTCCTCCATCTGCTCGCCTTCCCGGGCTCCAGAATCAAAACTCCAACATGAGAACTCCAACTCAAAAACTACTACAACTCTGTCCTTTGCAATGTCTTTTATCTTTGGGACCCCATCCACCAAGCAGTGGGGTTCAACACCCTACTGACGTGGCCCAATCAAATCCCTAATCATACCTTAATCATCCCTAGATTAGCAGAGCAGTTTACAAGCATAATCCAATATCCATTTTTGGAATTCATAACTAAAATCAAACTGCCAAACTGCTACAGCCATAGTCAAGCTTATACAATGTTCTTTCTTCCTTCCTAATTTCATTCTACTGTCATCTTCTTGCCTTGCTTTTCCATATCTGAGAAGAATAAAATGCTTGACGTGGTCCTGAAATCCAGCACCGATAATTCCCTCTGACACAGTCTCATGCCCTGAGGAAATACAATGATATTAAATCACTCCCTAAAAGATTTTCTGCCCCAGCTTCTCTCATCAGTCCTTATCTCCTTACTCATTTTGTGTTCCTGGGGCCTAACCTAGTGCCTGGCATGTTTAGAGGTCTTGATATATATATATATATATAAAGGGAGGATTAAACTGAAACTGGGTAGCTTACAATAGGGTTGGGAAGGATAGAGTGGGTAGGAAAGAGATTTACTACACGCTTTACCAAGTCAGAGCTTGTTCTCTGAATTAAAAACGACATTGAGGGAGGGGCAATGATACAATTCCCTGTTTTCTTTCCTTTATCTTAGCAACTTCATGGGAGGTTAGGTGGCAGAAGGAAACCTTACCATTCTTGGCTTCATTCTAGAGCAACCGAAAGCTAATCAGACTTCCTTGGAAGTAGTTATTCCTCTATTTCAGTGGTTTGCTTTCTAAGAATTCCTTGGATTTGATGAGGATTGAAATTAGATCTCTCATTTGACATACACAGCATTTTTTAAATTTAAATATATATGTTTTTGTTTTTAAAGAAGCTTTAGATTATATAAATGTTACATCAGAAATATAGGGGATTCACATATACCCCACCCCCTCCCCCTCCCACACTTTCCCACATTAACAACATCTTTTATTAGTGTGGTACATTTTTTATAATAGATGAACACATATTGAAGCATTGTACTAGCCAAGGATTATAGTTTACATTATAATTTTACATTTTGCACAATTTTTTAGGTTTTGACTAAATGTATAATTGCCTGTATTTATCATTGCAATGTCATGCAGGACAATTCCAATGTCCCAAAAATGCCCCATATTGCACCTATTCTTCCCTCTCCCTCCCCTCAGAACATCTTGTGTCCACTGCCTTTATATCAATGATACAAATTCTTCTATTGCTAGAATAATCATAAGTCTACTTTAGTACATAGATGCTTTCCACCCTTATGTTTGTTCATTGCTCAATGTTGAGGATTTTGAAATGTTGATGCCTACACTGTGTCCAATTGAGAGAGAACTCAGATCCCATGAGGCAGATGGATGGAACTGTATTGCTTGCATTTGCAGACACTCTCCACTTCTTAGGATGGGCATTGTCCACCATTGTTCTTTTGTTAGTTGTCCTGGGTAAGTCCAATGACCTGAGAGTAGGTGTTGCAACTCTGTTGAGACTCAGGGCAGAACCAGCATATGAACAGACTGAAGATCCAAGTCTCTGGGAGCATATAGTCCAAAGTAAGGCCCATTGACAGGGTGCCAAATTCCTGAGATTGTTCTTCCTATAGTGTCTAGATGTCTCTAGAGCCCTCAGGATTCCTGCTGTTGAGGCACTGTTTACTGGGGTAGTCAATGAGATCCTGATGAGACATGCATAAGCATAAACTCTGGAATAACCTCCCAACTCACTTTGAAGTCTCTTAGACATATATAATATTTCTCCCTTTTGGTTAAAGTCTTTTCCCAGATGCATTGCTAGTTTGCTCTTGGTAATAATCCCTCAGTGCCAGGGAGGCTCATCCCCAAGATTCATGTCCCACACCAGGGGGAAGGTAGCATGTTAATATGCTGAGTTTGGCTTAGATTGAGGCCACATTTGAGCAACAAGGAGGCTTTCAGGAGGTCACTTTTAGGCAATATATAATACCAGGCTAAGTTTCAACTTCACTAGAAAAAGCTCGTAAGTACAACCGTCAATATCAGGCATCAATATGCCTGGCATAATGGTCTGTCTTCCTTCACTAGGCACTGCTCATGTACTCAGGAGATTCTTACTGTTCTATTAGAGAATGAAACAGGACTTTCCAGGATAGGAATTAAATATTTTTTCAGATATTGTGTGGGACTCCGCTCACCAAGACAACGCCATATGACCACTTGAACATATTCATATACAGCATGTTTTAAAATGAACTTCATTTAATATTAGGTGGGATTTGCTCATAATAGCTGCTCAATCTAATTTGATTTGTTTCAACATTTGTCAAATATAAATTGTTTTAATTTGCTAAAGCTGCCAAAAGCTGCCAACCAAGTCTATAAGCTTACAGTTCTGAGGCTGTGAAAATGTCCAAATCAAGGCATCAAGAGACAATGATTTCTCTCTCAAGACTGGCTACTGGCAATCCCAGACTACTCTGTCACATGGCAAGGCACAAGGCAGAATCTGCTGGTCTCTCTCTTTTCTTCTGGGTTTCACTGCTTTCAGCTTCTGGCTTCCGTGGCTTTCTCTCTCAGCTTCTGTAGCTTTTTCTCTGTTTCTCTCTCCATATTCATCCCATTTATAAAGGATTCCAGTAAGAGGATTAAGTCCCACCCTGGGCCATCCTTTAACTGAAGTAGCCTAATCAAAAGGCCCTACTTACAATAGGTTTATACCCACAGGAACGGATTTGCTTTAAGAACATATTTTTCTGTGGTCCATACAACTTCAAACCATCACAAGTATTTTGTGACAGATACTGTGATTGGCACTGGGGATAAGAAACAGGAAAAATATGTTTGCTATCCCCAAATGCTCAGAAGGTAGGAGAAACAAACCCTATATACATAAATAAACAATAATGTGAACATAGCAGCTAATAAAGTATCTACTGGTAAATAGCCCTTTTTAAATATCAGATCCTCTTCTAATGACTCCACATATATTAACTCATTTAACTCTCCTAATGGCCCTATGAAGTAAGTGTTAAAATTGTCAGCATTTCACAGATAAGAATACTGAAGCACACAGCGCACAGAGCCTGAATCCAGGCAGTTGTGTTCCAAAATATGTACTCTTAATTGCTATATAATGATGCTAGATGTAAAGTGCCCTTACACAAAAAATGATGAAGTGGCTAAATTTCCCCTAGGATTGGAAAAGGCTTAAAGGAAAGCTTCAGGGAGAAGGAGATATTTGAGCTTGACTCTGAAGGATGAATGGAAATGTATGTAGTGGAGATAGCAGAGAAAGATTTACCTGGAAGAAGAAAAAGCATGACAATGGCAGAAATCTATGGAAATGCATAGCTTAAAGTTATGGTGCTTGTATATATGGGAAGAGTGAGTGATGTGACCTGAAATGAAGGCTGGAATCTTATTGTGAATGCTCTTAGGTAAAAGGCCTTCTAAAGATCTCACTCCAAAGGCAATGGGGACCAAGGAGAGGTTTATAAACAACACACGTAATGTGGTCAGGGCTATGTTTTGGAAACTCAATTCTGGCAAAAGTATTGGGAATGTTAGAGAAGTAGAGACCAGATGCTGATGGACAGATTAGACAGATGCATTTTTAAATTTGTATTCATCTGCTAGTAACAGAAAAAAAATATGAATAAACAGTGACAAACTACTTTTTTCCAGAACATAAGAAGACTAAAGGAGGCCATCCAGAGCCAGTAGAGTTTCTCCATCATTAGGGACTCACCACTCAGCTTTCCTTGGGGTACGCCTTTTGCCTTTATTCCTTTTGCCTTGTGGTTGCAGATGACTGCTGCACTTTAGCAGTACATTTACCTTTCAGGAGGGATGGAGAAGAAGGGTAAAGGGCAAAAGAGGAGTGCCAGCTGAATGGGGTCCTCCTTCAAGAACTATCCACTTATATGTCATTGGCTCCAAACTGTAACATGGTCATGGGTTATATGATGCTCAACCGAGGTTGGAAATTGTAATTTTATGGGCACGTTGTCATCCAATAATAAAATTGAGTGCTGTTTTCAAAGGGAGGGAGGCAATTCTGTCAGATGGGATAGGTGAGAGTTACACGTGGATACAGCTGTCTCCATGAGAGTTGAACAGGACATAGAGTAGGGGCTTTTATTGTCGAAAATATAAAGTGGAGACAAAGTTAGAAATGAGGACCAATGAGACAGGGAGTCAAATAAGATGAGAAAAGCTGGAGAAGGGGAGGAATCCTGGATGATGTTGTAGTTTCTGACTTTGGCGACTGTCGGTTAGAATGGTTTTAACTATGATGGAGAGAGTTAAGGAAAATCCATTTTTATGGGCAAAATAATAAATTTGGTTTCAGGGTATATTGACTTAGAAGTGACCTTAGGATATCTACATGAAAAATTCTACAAGGTGCTGTACATTGGCCTAAAAATCAGGAGATGATGCTGCGAACCTCAGGACAGTCTAAACCACGTCAGTTGGTGACATCACCCATGAAAAGCATGTAGGGTGGCATATAGCAGAAGAGCAAGGAAAGAAGCTATTTAAGGGCAAGCAGAAAAAGTCAGAGGAAGGCATAGAGAGAAATGCCATAAAAGCCACAGTAGAGTTCTATTAAAAGAAAAAACTGGTTAATATTGCAGAGTTACCTTAGAGGATTTCAGACTGCAGGGATGTTAGGTTAGCAATTAAATCATTATTAGTGTTCAATTGATATTTAAAAATGAATGTATTGACACATGAACTTCTTAACTATGTATGTAGATTGGTTTTGTAATCTTACTGGGGCTAGTTGTGTTAAAATCAACAATCATGTAGAAATTAAGGCAGTTCTAAAATCTTTTGAAAGACAAAGATGGTGGTTATGGAAAAGAAACATCAAGGAAACATTGGAAGCACATACATGCGTAAAGATCTCAGCGAAGACATTGAATTTTATTCTTTATTTCTCGTTCCTTAGAAATCCTTTTAAATGCCCGAGTTCTTTTCTAAGTACCCATTGTTACAGCCTTTGTAAAATTAGCTGTGCCTTGTAGATCATGATAGAATAACTAAAAGGTCAGAGAGAAGCCTGTTGTGCACAAGTGAAAGTAATTTGCAATGCCTACATTTTTAAGATAATCCCTTCCTCTTATTTTTTTCTGAGTGCAGAACATTCGTTCAATATGCGTTCTCAAGTGTAAGTTGAGTGACCGTTATGTGTTTGATGCGTCCGATACACAGATATTGACACCATCGTGGCTACAAAGGATAACTATCCAGTTATTCTGTGTGAACTCACTTAGAAAAGAATGTGCCTTTTGAAAATGGAAGATAGAATAGCTACAGTTTTATGAATCATATATCACGGTGTTGGATATGAAACCATGGCTCTCCTCTATACCAAACTGCTCCTTCCACTTCCTGTTTTAGGCTATGAAATAGACCCATGTTTGGACACATAGAAATTATAAAAATACTTCAGGAAAAAATACAGAAAGATTCCAATGTTAATAAATCCGTGTGGATATCTCCTCCTGACCTTTTCCATCATAAAAGAAAAAGCCAAAGAATATGAATACATTTATAGTTTTAGGCCAATTAGCAATGCTCTTTTCACCTTGGAAGGACATGTCCAAAGTTTAAATGGCCATCTTTATCTTGTCATTACATTTCAAGCCACATTCTTTGTTCATCTTTTAAATGCAGTAAAAGATACCCTCGCTCTTTGACAGTTTGTAATTTGCTGAGTGTTAGTATGGAGCAGAGATGATTTTTTATTTTAGGTCTTATTTAATGAAGTTTCCACACACACCCCCTAAGGAATTTATTATAATGTTTGTCAAAAAAATTCACTGAGGATGATAGGGGTACATATGTGAGCAGAGCTGATGGGGAACTAGTCTAGAGAGCAGGGAAGGGAGCAATTGGAAGAAGAAATTTTGTATTTAGTAAGATTACAATGAACCAACTGAAAGTAGGCTATAACAAGAGGAAATTCCATGTCCTACATATATTTCTATGTTCCAAAAATGAAAACAGACCGAACTGGCAAGTTGCAGCAAAATTGTCATATTTGACAGTTGACAAATTGTCTTCTATTGATGCGTGTGACAAAAATTCATAAAACCCTTCTAGAAAACAATTTGTCTGTTATGCCTCAAGACTCATAAATATACTACTTCAGCATTCACACTAGTGGGAACTAATCTTGGGACCAAAAGTAATCCAAGAGAAGAAGAAAGAAATTTGCAGAAACATAAGTAAGGAATTATGAGGACTGAATAAAGCAGGGACTGTTTGAATAGAGATGATTTAAAAGATTCAAGAAATGTTCGGAGGTCAAATTGACCACGTTAGGTGATGGAAGGGATGGGTGGAGGATAGGGAGATAAAGAAAAGGAGAGAACTTAGAATCACCCCAGGTTTCTGGCCTGGATAGCCATCTTGTCCCAGTCATTGAGAAACAGAATGTACAAAGAGGAAAAAAAAAAAAAAGTACTAGGCAAGTCACAAAATGTTCAGTTTGAGAACTGTTAGATTTGAGATTCTTGGATTACAACGTGATGTTGAGTAGACAAAAAGTACAGGTCTGGACTTAGAAGAAGTTATCTGGGCTGGAGATAAAGATTTGCAAGTCATAAGTGGTCACTGGGAAGCAACCCAAAAAGAGAAATAAAAATATATTTATTGAATAGAACTTGTTCACATGATATTTGTGAGGGTTATGCTGCATCTTGGGAGAATGCTCATGATATAATATTAAGTAAAAAAAATGGGCATAAAATGTGTCTTGGCAATGATTATAATTTATATGCATGAGGAAAAGAAGCAGATGAAGACAAAAGTGAAAATATAATTTGGGTGGCTAGGAGGATGGTGAAAATATATTTCTTTGATTTGCTGTTGGCATTTTTATTATACTTGTGCAATAGCAATCACTTCAAAGCATTTATATATGCTTATTCTTCCTATATGTTACTATAGAATTAGGAAATAGTGAAATATTAGCTCTGGAAGAATTCTCAGTGATTTGCAAACCATTCAGGGCTATACCATTCTCCCCAGATAAGAGTAATACTCAGAGGTCACCCAACAGAACTCCAATCTGCTCCAGCTGTCTCACTGGCAGATTTTTGGCTGTTTGACTTTTCTTTGGAAATTTCCTCCTTTGCCTTCACATTTCCTGTCAACTAGACCAGTTAGGATACCTTTATGGGGTCTGTCTGACGGCTGAAATCACAAACGTGGCTTGATTTCGTAATCTTTCTAGGGCTAGTTGTGTTAAAATCAACCATCATGTAGAAGTTGTCAGCTCCAAAATCTTTTGAAAGACAAATATCTCTGCCCCAAAATACTATCAAGCCATTATCATGCTATTAAAATGGAAGATTTACAATGACATTTTAAGGTATGGTTCTTGTTTCATACCTCATAAATAAATTTTTATGTGGCTTATTGTTCCAATTAGAATTGCCAGATAAAATTCAGGAACCCCTGTTAGATTTGAATGTCACGTAAGCGATGAACACATTTTTAGCATAAGTGTGCTTGGTGTTTTTAATATAAGTATGTCCTGTACACGTCTTATTCATTGATTCTCTGAAATTCAAATTTAACTGGTCATCCTGCATTTTTGTTTACTAAATCTGGTAACCTAATTCCAATATTAAGAAAGTACCTTATTCTAATGTTCTAGACCTGAGTTCCGTGTGGCTGCTGAGCATTTGAAATGTGGCTAGTCTAAATTGAGAGATGCCATAATTATAAAATAGACTCCTGAATTAAAAAAAAAAAACAGAATGTAAAAAATCTCCTTATAGCCTCAATATTTATTACATGTTGAAAGGATAGCCTTTTGGATAGATTGCGTTAAATAAAATATATTAACTTTAATTTTGCCTGTTTCTTTTACTTTTTTTTTTTTTAATGTGGCTCCTGGAAAATGTAAAATTACACTTGTGACTTGCATTACATTCCTATTGGAAGTAGTTTAATGTGATAAAGACTTAATTCCTACAGATCAGAGAGTGTACATGCACAAAGTGATATAATGGAAATGTTATGCTTTATGGCCATTTCTCAGGAAAACACTGGAAGTGCTTGTTTCTTTGTGATTTAAAGATACATGTAATATTTCATGGCATTCCATCATAACTCAGTGGTTAATTCCATTCAGTGAGGTTAAAGGGTCTTATATCATAGACACCTAAATTTGGAAGGAATCACAATGTATTACCTGCTAAGGTCACAGTTCACGTCAAAACCAATATTAACTGTTCTCTCTGCCTGTAACGCTCTTTTCCCCGGCAGCCCCGAGGGTGATTCCCTGCCTGTGTTCAGGTCTCTGTTTAAATGTCATCTCTTCAAGAGCTTCTGCCTGACCATATTATCTAAAATAGCACCCTGTCACTCTAGCTCTTCACCAGCTTTATTATTTTTTCTTAACACTGACATTCCATTCTATTCCATTCTATTCCATCCTATACTGTATTATATTTTTAAAATTATATTATATTGCATAGATTATTTTACGTTTTCCCGACCAGCATAAGGTTCCATGATGGTAAAACTTTTCACTGCAGTATCCCCAGAACTTAGAACCATGCCTAGTTCATAGGTAGGTGTTGTGAGCCTCTGAGCTTTCTGGTATTTCCAGGTACATTTATTTCGTATCCTTTCTCGTTACTTAATAATTTGTTGATATCTCAAAAGCCAATTTTTTAAAAAAGATTTATTTTATTTATTTCTCTCCCCCACCTCCCATAGTTTAAGCTTGCTGTCTGCTCCCAGTTCATCTTTTTTTAGGAGACACCAGGAACTGAACCCAGGACCTCCCATGTGGGAGGGAGGCACCCAACCTCTTAAGCTACCTCCGCTCCCTGTTTGTTGTGTCTCTCACTGTGTTTCCTTGCTGTGTCTCTTAGTTGTGTCAGCTCGTTGCGTCAGCTCGCCGCACGGGCCTGTCTCATCAGCTCGCTGTCTTGCTCATCTTCTCTAGGAGGCACCAGGAACCGAACCCAGGACCTTCCATGCGGCAGGAGGGCACCCAACTGCTTGAGCCACATCTGCTTCCCTCAAAAACCAAATTTGAATTGGTCTTTCCTACTTTGAAAGTCAGCAAAAGTAGCTCCTGGATCCCTGCTTATTCACTTCCTCATCCTGGGTGCCTTGAGTCAGTCACAGGGTGGGTGGGTGCTGGGGTACAGCAGTCAGCCGTAGAGCCAGGGCTCCAGCCTCAGCAAGCCTGCATTTCTATGCGCAATCTCCCTCTTAGGGGTCTGAACCTTCCCTTCTGAACCAAAGCACTAGAACATCAAGTTCAGGATTCACAAACCAGTGCTGACAATTTGCTTGCTACTTTTTAACGGATTCGACAAAATACTGAGTACTTGCTTTGTGCCAGGCCTTGTTCTCAGCTGTTTAATCCTCCCTTACATGATTGGTGCTGTGATTATCCCCGTTTTTCAGGAAACAGAGAGAAAGGCATTACTTGCTCAGTGAGGGACAGAGCCAGGGTTCCATTCTGGAGAGTCTGCCTCCAGAAACTTTTAAAAGCCCGGATACATAAATAGGGTCGATGTGGCCAACCTGGTGTCTTTTCCAAAGGATGACTACTCTTGACCTCTTCCTTGAAAGTTTACGATCATGAGTTATTTACTCTGGTTTAGGCATGCCCTGAGTTCGGAATGTCCTTTATCTACATCTTAGCAAAACCCTCCTGGTCATACCCATTTTACAAGACCCAGCTTGCTGTAAAATCAGGGCCCGGTCAGGAGAACGGAAATGCCTCTAGGCAGTTCATAAAGAGGGATTGTTTGCATAGGAGATGGA
>JAQZBX010019462.1:0-33791 GCA_029593785.1 Cabassous unicinctus | reverse complement strand
AGATGGCTGTTACACAAATGGGAGATCAAGTATATAATCTAAATTTAAAACAAGGTTTGAAATGTGATTGGAATGAAAGTGCTTTTTGTATCACTCCTCTCCCATACAATGATTCCCATTATGAGTGGGAAAAAATTAAAAATCATTTAATAGGTCATCACACAAATTTATCTATAGAAATTACAGATTTGCAAAAAAGGATTTTGAGCATGTCTCAGAATCAACTTACTACGCTTCCAGGTAGTGAATTTTGACAATCAGTGACAGATCAATTGAATAACGTAAACCCCTTACATTGGTGGAAATCAACTTCTGTACTTGCTAACTTCAGTGTGGTGATCATTGGTGCTCTGCTACTCTTAACTGTACTAGGAGACATTCACAAAGCCCTGCTGTCCTGCATTAATAAAGCTGAATAAACCAGCCATGCCAACAACTTGATTCTGCTTAAAACCCTTAACTCTCGAACCCCTGTCCATGGCAGCTTGACTGGATAGTCAATAACGGGTAAAACCTTCAGAGGAGGGCAACCTAAGACAGGCACAGTCACCCTGAACAAAAAACAAAAAAGGGGGAATTGTTGGAGAAGATGCTGAGAGTCAGAGCATAAAGGGTTAAGCATTTAAAAAGCATGCCTGCTGGAGAAGAAACAATAAGCGAATGTCTCCAAGGTCTCTGTGTACTGCAGACGTCAGTAGGAGGAAGCAGAGCGGGATGAATCCACCACTAAAAAGTTACTATAGTTTATCTAATAATACAGGAACCGGCAGCTCTCCTACATGCCAAGCAGAGGAACTAATGAAAAGATGCCCTAATTTTGTTATCAGCTTTATAGTATATAAAGCAGCTTCAGCCTAAATAAATTTGCCTACATTCCACATGGAGTGAGGTCCCCTGATCCCAATCTCTCTTTAGATCGTTCCCGGCACTGTCAAACTCCACGTTGTTTTACAACAATGGACTGCACTCCAGCAATTTCAGGAAGCTCTCCTTCACTGGGCCCTAGAAGGTGCAAAACAACGCACAAACATGACAAAGATGACTATAGTTACTCAAAAGCCTAAAGTATCTCTGGGAGATTTCTATGGACAACTTTTTGAGACCTTAAGAATCTACACCCCTTTTGCCCCAGAACCTACAGAAAACCAGAGAATGGTGAATGCTGCCTTTGCAGGCAGCAATAGACATTAAAAGAAAGCTCCAAAAATTAGAAGGGTTCACGGGGATGAGCATCTCTCAACTCCTTGAGGTTGCCAATAAAGTATTGGCAGAAAGGCCCAAATCTGTAAACAGCAGGTCAAGTACCTGGGGTTTAGCATCACACAAGGGCACCATATGCTCAGACCAAAATGAAAGAAAGTGATCTGTACCATGCCTACCCCCACCACAAAAAGAAAATTTCGTGAGTTCCTTGGGGCTGCAGGGTTCTGTCACATCTGGATTCCCAGGTTTGTAGCCATGGCCAAACCTCTTTACAAAGTTCTGATGGGTCCAGAAAAAGAATTCCTTCCCTGGGGAGAAGCTCAACAGGAGGTCTTTCAAAACGTCAGATGACAACTCACCCAAGCCCCTACCTTGGGGATCCCGGATGTAACTAGAAACTTTAACTTGTTTGTGCATGAAAAGAACAAAGTGGCACTGGGGATCCTCACAGAAACAGTCAACCTCTGGCAGATGCCCATTGCTTACCTCTCCAAACAGCTGGACCCCATGGCTGCAGTTTGGCTGCCCTGTCTGAAAGCCCTGGCATCAACCATAACCCTTGTCAAAGAAACCAACAAACCCATGGACAAGCTATTCATATTATGGTGCCACACACAGTTACTGCCCTAATGAACTTACATGGGTACTGGTGGATATCTAATCCCCGGCTCACACATTACCAAGGTTTATCTGTGAAAACCCCAGAATGACAATAGAAACAGTGCGCAGTCTAAACCCTGCCACTTTCTTGCTGGATGAGAAAGGGATTCCTGAGCAGGATTGTGTTGAAGTGACTGAGGAATTTTACCCCAGTCACCCCAACCTCCAAGACAAACCACTTCCTTCCCTGGATCAGACACTATTTACAGATGAGAGCAGTCTCATAAAAACAGGGAAAAGGTTGCTTGATATGCAGTCACCACTACTGAATGGGTGGTAGAAGCAGCATCTCTACCCCAAGGATGGTCCACACAATAAGCAGAACTCTGGGCACTGGTCTGAGCCCGCAGCTAGCAGCTAGGCAAGTAGTGAACATTTACACTGACTCTAAATATGCATTAGCTACTATTCATATCCATGAGGCAATTTATAAAGAAAGAGGCCTCCTAACTGCAGGAGGAAAAGAAATAAAAACCTAAGAAGAAATCCTTCAACTATTAGAAGCAATCTGGAAACAAGACAGAGTTGCCATCATCCAATGCCGGGGACATCAAAAAGAATGGATATGGTCACTCAAGAAAACAGGCTAGCTGACAAAGTAGCTCAGCAAGTGGCTGAAGGAACTCATGGAATACAAGTCCTGGAATCAACACCACAGCTGTCCCTCTTAGAAAAAAAAAAACTAATCAATTAAGCTGTACCGGGGAGGAACAAGAATTGTCCAAGAGAGAAGGGGGAAGCCAAACTCCCAAAGGAACTTGGCTGCTCCTGGATAACCAGATTTTTACCCTGAAAGGAGCCATGCATGCCCTCACCCAGCAGTACCACCAACTCACCCACTTAGGGAAAACTGCATTGGAAACCTTACTCAAGAGATACTACTTCATAGCCCAATTAGCTTCCCTCTGTGCCACCATCAGCAGCCAGTGCCATGTTTCTTCCATAAACAACCCTCTGCAAGGCCCCCAAGGTCCAGCCAGTATCCAACACACAGGGACAGCCCCTTTTGAAGATCTCACAGTAGACTTTACAGAAGTGAAACCAAGTCAGGGGTACAAATACCTGTTAGTGATGATATGCACTTTTTCAGGCTGGATCAAAGCTTTCCCCACTCACACCGAAAAGGCAAGAAAAGTGACTAAGTCTTTACTTAGAGAAATCATTCCCCGACATGGGCTGCTGCTCTCTATTGGAAGTGACAATGGCCTGACCTTCTTTCCTGCCATAGTCCAAGAGGTGGTGAAAATATTAGGGATCAAGTGGAAACTCCATAGTGCTTAGAGGCCCCAGAGTTCAGGGAAAGTTTAACGCATGAATCGAACCCTCAAAGCCACCCTAGCCAAATTCTGCAAAGAAACTGGTCTCCCCTGGGTAGACTTACTTCTCTTAACCCTCCTCTGACTTAAGTGCACCCAAGAACACACAGCCTATTCACTCTTCGAAATTCTATTTGGATGGCCACCCCCAATTATGCAGGACTTCAAAGGAATTCCCAAACTTCAGGGTGGGGAGGTGGTAGCCAAGATTCCATCCTCCAGCAGCTGGAGAAAACTCTAGAACAAATACATAAAACTCTCTTTTCCCAAAACCTCATCCCACTGGGACACCCAGTGCACCCCCAACAGCCAGGTGACCTAGTCTGGGTCAAAGACTGGAAAAAAGAACCCCTTCAGCTTTCCTGGACAGACCCACATACTGTAATCCTTGTAACTCCTACTGTTCTTAAAGTTGCAGGCATCATCCCTTGGACCCATCATTCCAGGGTCAAGAAGGCACACCCCGATATAGAACAGGACAGCTGGACAGCTCAACCTGTACTCGATCACCCCTTGAGAGTTTGAGTCACACGGGATCCCCGAACACCGACCTTGTGAAACGCCTTCTAAATGGACCCCTGCTCCTGGTGGATCCTGTGCTTATATGGCCTACTCACACTGATATTCGGAGTTGGACTTACTGCTGTGGCCCCTTCAGACTGGACTATAGTGAATAGAGCTTTAATTAAGATAGTTTATTGGTGTATAATAGAATGTCTTTTTGCCTCATCTTGCTTATCCTTTTCTTCCTTGCCCCCTCCCTAGGAGCCAATATCTATACCCCAAACCAATGGCAGTTACAAATCTGCAAGGCCTGGGGTAACCAACCTGTGCTGAATGCCTCAACCCCCTTTTTAGTGGGGACGACCTCAGCTTCTGTAGCATTCAATGCTTGCAGAGCAATAAGAAATGACGTTACCCTTGTCCCCAGGGGTGTGGGTGTCGGGGCCACATCTATAGCACTTACAACAAATACCTATACCAAGGGCCCTCTGATTTTGGGCACTTCTGCTGATCTTGGGGCCTAGTAGTAGGTGCCACGTGGGCAGGAGCCCCAATTTCCCCATATATCCTGCAGAAGTTTCCCAGTCCGGCAAATTGTAAATTAGGAACCTGCAACCCCAAGAAACTCACCTTATTAAATATAACCACCAGATCAGAAAATACCTTTCTAAAAGCACAAACAGGACTAAAACTAGGAATCAGAATACACGACCCAGTGGAGCCAGACCTGGGGAACCTCATACTAGTCTAACTGATCCCGGTAACCCATCCCCAGAGAAAACCCTGGTTAAAATATCAGTAAAGCTACCCAGACTCTAAAAGCCAAAGTCAGAACAGACCCCTGAAACGTCCTTTGAACCAGGTTCAAAATTTCCATCAACTCCTAAATAAATCCCAGCCTAACATAGCTGCATTCTGCTGGCTATGTACTTCCTCAAATCTAACCATCTTCCCTGTACCTGTCCCATGGAACGTAACCCTCCTGACCCATGACAGCTCTGTGGCAGGAACCAGGCCCCTCCAAGTCCATATAACTGAGTCCCCAGGAAAACTGGCTAACAGTAAAAACGTAACTACCAGCTTTCCTTCAACTATCCTCCCTCTTAAAAAGGGTAAATGTGATACCATCCACCCACTCAATGAGTCTAACTGATGTGCTGCAAACTCCACCATCTGGGTTTGTGGCACCAATGCCTAATTGTGCCTACCCCAGGATGGCCAGGGCATCTGTTACCTGGCTTGTCCAGTGCCATCATTCTCAGTATATGGAGAAGAATTGCCTGGAGAGCACTCCTGAGACAAATGAGCAATACAGGCAATTCCCTTACTTATAGGACTAGGAATAGTTGGAAGCTCAGCAGTAGCAGGGGCCTCACTTGCGCTTGGTCAGGAGGGCATACAAAACCTAGCACAGGAAACATCGAACGACCTCAAAGACATATCAGGGGCTCTCAACAGGTAATAAGCCCAGATAGACTCATTGGCAGAAGTAGTTATACAAAACAGGCAAGGATTAGACTGCTCACCACAGGTTCAGGGGGAATCTGCCAGGCCCTGGCAGAAGAATGCTGTTTTTATGCAAATTCTTCAGGGATAGTTAGGGACAAGGTAGCCCTGCTAAAAGAATGAGCCGAAGACTGCTTAAACTGTGCATACCAAGCATCTGTCAATGGGAACTACTTCCAGTATCTCCTTTCCTGGATTTTGTCATTCATGCCAATAATAGCTGAAGTTTTTTTCCTCTTAACTTTTGGGCCATGTGTTCTATGGTACCTTACACAGCACATCACTTCCAGCCTGAATGCCTTAAAACACCAGGTAATGCCTCATGTTAAGTATCAACCCTTGGGGACTATAGAAAAATCCCCATGTTAAGAGATGATGCCACATAAAAATTATTATAAGGGCATCAAAGGGGGAGGGGGGATGATGAAGAAAGTGCTGCAGCTCTGCTCTCTTTCTTCCCTTTGCAGCAACCTGTAGCTTTAGAAAGGTAATGTCCCTCCTCCCTGTCTCCTATGGAATCCACAACTTAGAGAGATAAGCACCCTCCTCCCCCTTTTGTCTGGAATCCACAAAGTTAAGGATTCTACTCCTCTATTCCCTAAGGCCCTCTGTTTTAGGAAGATAAGCTAAACTCACACCTTTGCTTCTGTAACCCCCACCTTCCTGCTTGCTTCAGGAATTTGCCCACTTGCCTAGTAACCCTCTAGCCAATAGACAGAAACCTGTATAACACCACAAAAGCCTATGCCCAGGGCTCAGAATTTGGAGAGTTAACTTTGTTCCTCCACCTCTCGAGTGCCACTTGGGTTTTCTCATTATCTAAGTTTTGTTTCTGCCACAACAATACCAAGACCTGAGGATAACTGATTGTGGGGCAGGAGAAGTAATATATGTACAAAATTTCACACAGAAATTAAAAGAAAAACAGACAGCCATGTTCTATGAAGGTATCCCAAAAAAGAGATGGCCCAGTTACTAAATCTCTTGCCTGAATCCCATTTTTCTTTAGAGTCCTTGGTGTTAGATGGTTGCATAGCTCTAGATTACTTATTGGGCTCTGAAGGAGGGACCTATGGCATCACTACCATATCATGCTTCATGTGGTAGGTAATACTGATCAAGATTTACAGATAGGAAATTACATGCACCAAAGGGGCCATGATGCCACACTACAGAATAAACAGTTTAAACAAATCAAAATAGTCTTCTTTTTTTTTTTGTTTTATTCTCCTGGCTTTTCCCATACTAAAGGGGCAAACTGGCTGGGAATAGGATTTGAAATCTTAGTTATACACTGGGTTCTGGGTCATCAGGATGCTTTATCACGTACTCCAAAATCAGGAATTACAAAATAAGCGCAACTTAAATTAAGCTCAAGACATCAGGGCATGAATAATTGTATAAATGGGCTAAGGATGGTTCTGTGGATCCTGCATTTTTATTTCTTCACAGCAGAGAAGGACCACTGGCACTGTTAGGTTGACAAGGAAGCTGAGTAAGGGAAGCATCTTAGAAATCAGATCAAGAGCCAAGGTTTATTCAAGTAAAGCTTTTAATGAGCTGAGTAGGTGGGCTGTGTCTGAAATAGACAACAGCAGTGAGGGGAGAGGGGAGAGAGTTTTTCTAACTTTTTCTGGGGCTAGACTACAAAGGGGCTATTTTGTGATGGTTTATGCAAGCTTTGAAGGGTTAAGGTCAGGGAGAGATAATTCTTATGGGCTTTGTAGTTCCATTTGCATCCCTCAGATGTGGGTTGCTAATTTGCTATTGACAAGAAGGTTTGGGGAGGGAACAGAGGCAGAGGCTCTGGTTATGTATCAATTAGGAATGTGTACCTGCAGGAGGAGGAGGAGAAGGAGGAGGTGAAGAGGAGGGGGGCAGCGCAGGAGCCCTGGGCCAAACAGGCACAAAGTTCGCTGACACCAAACTCAAATCTTATGTATCCACTTTTAAAAATATAAGCCAAATTTGGATTTTTAGCCATTTTGAGTTGGCTTACTTTGCATACCCCCACAGACCTACATTAAACATTTGCCGTTTGGCACTCTTTGACCCAGAGACTTCCTACCTTACTGCTGAGTGGTATCACATAGAAATTAAGCCCCCTCTCCAAATATCCTCTCACCTGAATGTTTTCTTGGCCTTCACCCCTTCTAAGTGGTGGTATCACACCACTCACACTTGAAGGGAATCCTCCTCACAAGAGAGGAACTTCTTCTCTCATGAAAACTTGTATAACTGCCACCCAATAGTGTTTGTTGAGTATTAATGCCATATCTCCTATCTCTTGATCAATCCTGAAATTTACAAACTCACACAAAGTGCATTTAATCATTTACCACTCAAGTCCCAGAACAAACCAGGGTCTAGAATTTTGTAAACTTCAATAAAGTTTCATTAATAATATAAAAGTTTTTTTGAATGAAAAAAGTGATTTAGAGTAACACTCATTCTCCTTCATAGAACATTTATGTCAGTAATACCCAAACACTTGTGAATTTCATTATTCTTAAGGGTAACATAGGTGCCATGGCCCCTCTTCATAGCTACTACATTACAGGGAAATATGGTGCAGCCAACTTCTTGTGTTTTAGACACTCATTGGCCCCTGTAAAACAACCCATTAACCTCCAAGTACCAGGAGGTTTATAAGCATGCATTGGATGAGAAGTAGAAATAGTTGATTGGAATAAGGGCCAGGATCCATTAAGCAGGTCCTACCTTCTCTTCAAACAGCTCTCATGAAAGTTTATTTCACTAAATGGATATTCTGCATGGGAAGATAATTCTTTCTCATAGATATTAATTATTAGGGCTTTTTGTCAAATAAAATGTGTGATTTTGTGGGGAAGGCTTTCAAAAACTGATCTCCAAGGGTCATAATTTTGAGGTTATATGAATTAGTATAAGTAAATAAAGTACTCAGAAAGTGGGACACTCTTCACATCTACAATATTCTTCCATTTCCTCATTTCCTGCAATCACTTTTTCACTATCTACCAAAGCACTTTGGCAATAAAATACTAATATACGGAATAACCACTGCCTGATTTTTATATTCTGGGGAATTCTCTTGGCAATGTATCCACAATCCTAAAGGACTGCCAAACCAGTTTCTTTGAAAATACATTAATTTTTATTTCCTTTAAAGGATTACAGCAATATTAAATGATATTTTAAAAGCATAATTTATACATCATTTTGTTTATATGTGTGTATTTACTTACCCATGTTTTCATTCCTCCTTGCCATATGTGTGTATATATATATATATATACACACAATATATATATAATAGATGAGACTCATTTTGCATTGTATACTTTTCAGTAAATAGCAAAGTGATTTTCTGATTCAACAAATTTTGCAGAATTATGTTTGAAGCTAAAGAAAAAATAACAGAACCTGAAAAACCTATTCAATTTTTCAGTAACAAATTTTACTGCTTACAAATTTCAAAGAAAGAATCTACTAAAAAAGGATTGGATCTCATTTATTAATACTTGTCACAAAATGTCACACGAAGTATTCCTAACTCATTTCACAATCCCACATTTTAAAAACTTAACATGCCATTTAGCCAAATTCTGTATATTCTGATGAACTGTGGGTAAAAGAAGGCTAGAAAGAATTGTTTTTGTTTGGTTTCACTGTCTGGGTTTTCTGATGGAAAACCCAGCTAAAGATTTTTGGCTATGATATTAGGATTAGTATGTCTTCGGTGTGAGAACTTTCATGTTGAGTAAGAAATGAGTGACCACTGAAGATTTTCCTTCCTTCATGACAATGAGTATTTACAATAGAGATGAATCCTTAGTATTTTACAAGTGTTGCACTAAGATAAAGGGAATTCTCAAATGTATTTCACTGAATGGCTTCTTCAGGTTGAATTCAGTAGGCTTGTGATGGCTAAGCTAATGTGTCGACTAATAATGTATCAGCTAAGCGAATGTGTCGATGGCTAAGGTAATGGTGGGCAGCTGTTTGGTCAAGCAAGAACTAGACTAACTGTAATACAAGGGCATTTCATGGACTTTAACCATCAGTAAATTGATTGCATATATAACTGATTACATCTAAAATCAACTGAGGAGATTGCCATCAGAAATGAGTGATATGTCATACAATCAATTGAAGGCCCTACAAGGAGAAGTGATTTCAGCATTCAAAGAGAGAGTTTGCATCTCTATTTCAGACAGCCAGCATCTCCTGGGGAACTCATCAAGGACCTTTATCTGAGTCTCTAGCTTGTATCCTGCCCTATGGATTTGGGCTTGTGGATTCCCAAAGATGTGCAAGACAATTTTATAAACTATCATACTGTTTACATAAATCTCTTGTCAGCTCTGTTTCCCTAGATAACACTGACTAATACAGCTTGATACTGGGAGCGGTCTTTGAGAATCAGAATCTGGTGATGAGTTTTGTTTGTTTGTTGTTTAATATTATTATTGGAATAATGAAAATGCTCTAGGAGTGATTGGGGTGATGAATGCACAAATGTGATTACACCAAATACCACTGATTGTACTATTTGGATGGAATTATGCTTTATTAATATGTGTAAATAAAATTGGAAAAATGGGATTAATGGATTGGTTCAAGGAATTTTGCAATTTGCTCTCTACTCTGATTAGATTCAAGGCAATAATGATTCTGTTTACAATAAGCAAAAGGGCACTGACAGTCCATGGAGTGAGTTGGCAATAGAGATACACAAAATATCACCACTGCGTATGACTACTTTCATGGTTATAAAATACAAGTTACTGGGTGAGAGTGTTTTTAATACCTTAACAGAGTTTTGTGGAGTTCAAACGTACAATGACATTGGCCAGCTGTTCCTAATTATACTGGATACAGCCACAAAAGAAACAAATGAGCTGAAGGCTTCAAATCTGCAACTTAATTTCTGCATGAATGATGTGAAAATTTCTATGGTGGCACTGAAAGAAAATTTTGTTTCATGCACCCACAGACTTGAGAACTCTGAAATCCAGACCCAGAATCTCATTGTGCAAGTATCAGAGTTACAACAGAAACTAAAATCTCAATCTTGCAGGATGTCTGCTGTTAAAGTGAGGGCATTGGTTGGAAAGGAAAGAAATCCTGAAGATTGGGATGGAGGCATATGGTTTGATGATGATGACAGTGGGGACATTGAAACCCTAAATTCTGCTGAGACCTTTCCAGATAAGCCTATAATGGCCTTCTGTGAGGAGACAGCCCCTTACCTCTTCCTCATCCTGAGAAGACAAAAACCCTACTTCTTCCCCACACTGAGGAGATAACCACCCAACCTCCAACCTGCCCCAAAGGAGTCAGCCAACCACCCCCCATGTGAAGAGATTAATCTGGTTTCACCAGAAGAAACTGCAATGGAATCCCCCTAGGTAATTGACTTTAAAGACACTTCTAATTCTTCCTGTTACCCACCCCCAACACCCAGCTTTTCTTCCAGACTTATAACTAAAGTCATAACAAACCCCCAAAGGTGAAGTACAAAGTATGACCCATGAGGAAGTATGATATACTCCAAAATAACTGCATGAGTTTTCCAATTTATATAGACAGAAATCAGGGAAATATGTTTGGGAATGGATATTAAGGATGGGGGATAATGGTGGAAGGAATATAAAGTTGGATCAGGCTGAATTTATTGATATAGTTCCACTAAGGTGAGATTCTGGATATAATGCTGTAGCTCAAAGGGCTAGAAAGGGTATCAATAGTATGTTTGGGCGGCTGGTTGAAACATGGACCAAAATATGGCCAAGATTGCCTGAGGTTGAGATGCCTGATTTACCCTGGTATACTGTAGATGAAGGGCTACAAAGGCTTGGAGAGACTGGAATATCAGAATAGATTTAAAATCTTAGAACTTCCCATTTACCCCAGGGATGTCCAGAGGACACACCTTTCAAGAAGTCTGTGAGGAATAAATTTGTGAAATTAACACCATGTTTCCTGAAGATCTCTTTGGTTGTTCTTCCCTGTAGGTCGGATATTACCATAGGAAATGCTGTCAGGGAAACAGGATCCTTAAACACTATGGGGATGATTGGATTCCAGGCTAGCAGAAATCAAGAGGCAGCACTTAATCAAAAAAGACAACGTGTGTGTACCTACCACAATAAAAAGCAGACTCAAAACAGCAATCAAAAGTTTCTGAGTTGCATAGACTTATGACATTGACCAATAGATCATGGGGTATCTAGAAGTGAAATCAATTACTACTTGATCTATGTAAGCAGGTGAGTTATAGGTCAAGTGAACAAAAGCCTAACTTGAATTACAGAAAAGAATAGTCATGGTCGCTTAATCACTTCCCAGAATTGAGATGGTTTACAGACAGGGAGTTTCTCGAGTGAACTGAAGGCCAGGTACCCTTGGGTAAGGACATGGTTTCACTGCCAAAACTTTATATTGTTAATCTTCCTCCCAGCCTTCCCTAAAGAGACCTATGGCCTTTTACCTGACTAATTGTGCCTTGGAGAAAAGGAAATGATCAAATATTTTGGAGATTATTAGACACTGGTTCAAAACTGACACTAATTCCAGGAAACTGAAAACATTGCTGTGATCCATGGAGGTCAGGTGATTGATGGAGTTTTATATCAATTCTATCTCACAGTGGATACAGTGGGCGCCTGGACCCATTCTGTGGTTATTTCCCCACATAATTGAAATAGACATTCTCAGCAACTGGCAGAACCTCTATACATGTTCTCTGACCTGCGGAGTGAGTTATATTATGGTAGAAAAGGACAAGTAGAAGGCACTAGAACCAGCCCTAACTAGAAATATAATAAATCAAAAGTAACACTGGACTCCTGGAGGAATTGCAGAGATGAGTGTTACCATCGAGGACTTGAAGGATGCAGGGGTGGTGACTTCCATCACATCCCCATTCAACTTGCCTATTTGGCCTGCAAAGAAAACAGATGCATCTTGGAGGATTAAAGTGGATTATCATAAATATAACCACATGGTGACTCCAATTGCAGCTGCTGTTCCACGTGTGCTATCATTGTTTGAGAAAATCAACACATGCCCT
This sequence comes from Cabassous unicinctus, assembly GCA_029593785.1. NCBI lineage: Eukaryota > Metazoa > Chordata > Mammalia > Cingulata > Chlamyphoridae > Cabassous > Cabassous unicinctus. Next base: position 21,545 of record JAQZBX010019462.1, on the reverse strand, counting down.
GGTAGCTGGTATGCAGCTATTGATCTGGCAAATGCCTTTTTCACAATTGTTGTTAATTAAGCACCACCAGAAGCAGTTTGCTTTCAGCTGACAAGGGCAGCATTATATATTCACTGTCCTACCTCAAGGGTATATCAACTCGCAGCCCTATGTCATAATGTCTTCCGGGTCCTTGATAATCCCTCCCTTTCACAAGACATCACATTGGTGTATTTTAACTGATGATATCATGCTGATTGGATCAAGTGAATAAGACATAGGAACTACTCTGGATTTATTGGTAAGGCGTTTGCATGAGAGAGGATGTGCTACAAATCCAACAAGTATACAGAACTTTCCACCTCAGTGAAACTTCTAGGGGCCCAATGGTATGGGTCATGTGAGATATTCCTTCTAAATTGTGGATAAGATGTTGCAGCTGGCCCTTCTTCTGACCAAAAAAGAGGCACCATGTTTAGTTGGCCTCTTTGGATTTTGTGGACAACATATTCCCCATTTGGATGTGCTACTCTGGCCCATTTACTGAGTGACCAGAAAACCTGCTTGTTTTGAGTGGGGCCCATAAAAGAAGAGGCTTTGTAACAGGTCCAGGCTGCTGTACAAGCTGTACTGACACTTGGGTCATATGATCTAGCAGATCCAATGGTACTGGAAAGGTCAGTGGCAAACAGAGATGTCATCTGGAGCCTTTGGTAGATCCCTATAGGAGAATCCCAATGCATAGCCTTAGGATTTAGGAGTAAAGCTCTGTCATCTTCTGCAGAAAACTACTCTTCTTTTGAGAAACAGCTTTTGGCCTGATACTGGGCCATAGTAGAGCCTGAATGCTTAACCATGGGCCACCAAGTTAGCATGAGACCTCAGTTGCCTATCATGAGCTGAACATTGTTTGACCCACCTAACCATAAAGCTGGGTGTGCACTGCATGACTCCATCATAAAGTGGAAATAATATATACAAGATAGGGCTCAAGCAAGTCCTGAGGGCACAAGCAAGTTACATAAGGAAGTGGTTCAAATGCCTATGGCCACCCACTCCTACTACATTACCTTCTATTTTGAAGTACAAGTCCACAGCTATGACCTCTTGGAGAGTTCTTAACAATCAGTTGACTGAGGAAGAGAAAACTCAGGTCTAGTTTACAGATGGTTCTGCACAATGGAAGAATTTGCTTGGACAACAAGAGATCCCCTAGGGCATGTCCTATGATTAAAGTCAATGGAAAACTGCAACAACACAATACAGGCAGGACTAACAATGGCCCAGAATCTTCAAAAATAAAGGTTTGGTTCACCCTAATAGGCAAAGAACAATGGCCACCTGAGGTGTTTGCTGAGATTAAAGGGAACATGGAATGGGTTGTGGAAGAAGATAGTGATAAATATGAATGTCAACCATGTGACCAGTTACAGAAACAAGAACTATAATGCTCATGAATATTTCTCCCTTGTTTTGTTATGGGTATGTTTGTATATGTACATAAATTGATTATCTTTGTTTTCTTCCCTTTTTTCCTTATTATATGAAGTTGTATCACTTTCATGTAATAGTATTTAAGGATGTCAAGTTTAAGACCCAATATTACCAAAGGACTTGCACCCTATTCTAGAGGGACTTAGTGCATTTCTGTTTGTATGCAAGACAGTTAAATATTGTTAGGTGAAAATTATAATTATGTTTTTGTTTTTATTTGGGGAATAAGTATATTTAAGGTGATATATATAGCTGCAAAGTTGACAAAGGGTGGACTGTAATGGTTAGGCTAATGTGTCAACTTGGCCAGCTGTATACATCATCTTAATACATCTTATTCAAATGTAATGTCAAGGTAACTCAACTCATGGTATGATTTTGAGCTCATGTTAATTTCTTCCCTAAATTCACACTATCCAATACTTATTCCCAACTCTAATTGGTACCCAGTTCTTTCATCAAGAAAGCATTGGGCTAATTGTAATACAAGAGCATTTCATGGACTTTAATCATCAGTGAATTGATTGCATTTATGGCTGATTACATCTACGATGTGGAGATTGTCATCTGTAATGAATGACATCTCATTCAATCATTTGAAGATCTTAGAAGGAGGAATAATTTCAGAATTCAGAGAGAGAATTTACAGCTCTATTTCACACAGACAGCATATTCTGGGGAACTCATTGAACATGGATTTGGACTTGTATACCCCACTGTCATGTGAGACATTTTGTAAACTTTCATGCTATTTAAAGATATGTCCTGTCATTTCTGTTACTCTAGAGAACATTGACCAATACAAGGCTTCAAATTTCTGGTAAAGGTATCTTGTCTTATTTCCTATTAGGGGATTATTCCTCTTCACGGCTTTCCTGTGCACACTAAGCCTGGATTCTGCTGAAATTTTATGTTCTGTGATTCCATACCTAGAGTTTTCCCTCCAATGGAGTTCAATCATGTTGTTTAAGGATATATAATAAATAAAAGCATATCCACATGGACTATATTCATGTAGAAGTTCTACCCTGTGTGAATATTTTGGTTTATTTAAAGTTTGGCACTGTGGCTTGAAGACTTTTCTACATTTGATATATTTACACTGTTAGTCTTCTCATGTCACATTAGGGTAGAGTTTTGACCAAAAGCTTTCCCAACATATGCCATTCATATAGTTTCTCCCCAGAGTGAATTTTCTTGTGTTGAGTGAAAGATAAAAGATATCTGAAGATTCTTCTACACTGATTACTGGCATTAAGTTTCTTGCCCATGTGAAATCTTTTGTAGAAATGCAAGGTATAGTCTGGCTAAGTGTTTCCCAAGTTCACTAGATTTATAGGGTATCTCCCCAGTGTGAGTTCTTTGGGTGTATATAAAAAATAGTGCTCTGGTAGAGTTCTTTCACCCATTCATTACATCTATAAGTTATCTCTCCAGTGTGAATTTTATCATGTTGCCTAAGAGAAATAACTAAAGACTTCATAACATTCATAAGATTTACCTCCAATGTAAATGTGCTTGAGTTGATTAAACAATGACCAGCCATGGATGGCTTTTCCACATTGGTAGCATAGGGATTTTAAATATGGAAGTTAAAATATATTGGGCTAATTGGTAAGTCTGTTGGAAACTTTTTGTAAAATCCTTACATTCAAAGTATTCCACTCTAGTGTGAGATCTCTGCTGTTAGTAGGGATAAGAGGCTGTTAAAATTTGGCTCACATAATTTTATTCATTAACTTCCCTACATACAAATTCAAGGTTGAACATTTAGTTTGAGAGGCTCCAGTTAAAATCTTTCTCAGGTTATTTACATACATATGGTGAATTACTCCCCTATATGCACAAAGATTTTTCTCTTTTTTTACCAGCTAAGTTCAGAACTATTTGATAAATTTTGAAGGTTATATTATGTTCTAAAGATTGGGAATATGATCCAGTCTTATTCAAATGTAATGTCATAGGAACTTAACTTATGGTATGATTTTGAGCTCAGGTTAATTTCTTCCCTAAATTCACACTATCCAATCCTTATTCCCAACTCTAATTGCACTCAGATGCTTGTGCTGAATTCATGACATCTCTATTTGGGTAGCCAGCTTTCACACCCATGAAGCTTACCATTGACACAGTGGTGGATCTGTCCCTCTTGCAGATATTTTGCATGATATAATTTCTTCTTTCTAATGCCTTCTTTTTTTATTAATATACTTTTAAATTTTTAAAAAGATACTTAGATTACATAAATGTTACATAATAATGTGGAGCATTCCCATATGCTGCACTCTCTACCCCTCCGATACATTCCCACATTAAAAGCATCATTCATTAGTGTGGTACAATTGTTACAATTGATGAACACATATTGGAGCATTGCCACTAAGTGTGGATTACAGTTTACATTATAGTTTAAACTCTTTCCTGAACAATTTTTTAAATTATGACAAGATATATAATGGCCTGTATCTGCCATAGCAATGTCATTTAGGACAATTCCAATGTCCTGAAAATGCCCCCACATTACAACTATTTTTCCATCTTTCTCCCCTCAGAAACTCTAGTGGCCACTGCTTCCACACCAATGATAAAAGTTGTTCCATTGCTAGAATCACAATAAGTCTATAGTAGAATAAGAGTAAGTCTACTTTAATCTATTGTTCATTCCCCAGTCCTGAGGATTCTAGGATGGTGATGCCCAATCTCACTCTAATTGAGAAGATTATCAGATCCCATGGGACATCTTGTGGCCTTGTTTTCTGCCTGAAATCATTGCATTAATTGTTATTCATGGAATGAAAGTGTTGAAAAGAAACTAAGGCTCATGTAAGTATATTTCAAATATTGTCCCTTGTGATGGTTAATTTTATATATCAACTTAGCTAGGTTGTGAATTTCAGTTGCTTGGTTAAGCAAGCACTTTGCACCTATTGGGCTTGCTCTTTCCCAAATTCCTCTCTGAGCTCCTGGGTTCCTTCTTTCCATCTCTGTGGCTTTTTCTCTTTGTGTCTCTGTTTTCTGTCTTCCGTTTTTAAGGGACTCCAACAAGAGGACCAAGATCAACCCTCGGTCATGCCTCACTGAAGCAATCCAATCAAAGCCACCCCAAATGAATACAATCCAACCAAAGGATCCCTCATCCACAGGAATAGATTAGCTCCAAGAACATGATCTTTTCTGCAATCCTCAAAAAGCTTCAAATTTTCACATTAAGTCACTAAATCTTTTTGAACATCATTTCCTGATATATAATAGAAGGATAAAGCGTATCTCAAGAGCTATTGCAAGGTTTAAGTGACTTACTGATATGAAGGGCCTCATGTATTATGAGCTGTAGCCAAACTGAAGGTCTTTGTCCTGGAGGTTCTGGTTTTCTGTTCAAGTCTGCAGTCTGTCCAGTCATACTGCTCAATTATTATGCTGGAACTCTCTCTTTATGTCTTCCCTTTTGTGGGAGTCCCTGTTTCCTGGAAGTTCATCTACCTGGGAAATTTTTGTATATATTTTTATTTATATTGTCTGTGAATGGAGAAAGATACAGATGGAATCAATGTATACTGTTACTGTTGGCACCTTCAGGGGAATAGGATTGGAAGAGGGATCCACAAACTTTTAAAAACTAGTTTATAGCCAAACTATATTGCTTGGCTTGTTACAGCAAACATCTATTAGTTTTATAATATTTTTTGAAAAGAAAATTTTTTTGAAATATTTTGAATTTACAAAACAATAGAGTATTGAAGCCACCACCCTGTGGTTTTACTGTTAGTGGGAACTCTGTCACCACTCTGATCATGACCTTTCTATATGAACCCTTCCTAGAATTACCTTTTAAAAATTGCCCAGTGTGAAGAAATTCCACCATTATGTGTGTTTATATCGGACTTCTTTCATAAGCACTCAGCCCTTTAAATCTGTAATCTTTTTTACTTGATATCTGGCAGCTTTCCTGGAATTATTTGATAATATTCTTTCCATTATTGGTCACTATTTCTAAAACTGTTAGATAGGATTTGGTCAGTGAGTTTTACTATGATTAATAGAATTAAAATATCATACCCTTAAACAAAATAGATGTTAATTTGTCATCCAGCTTTAAGATGTAGCCATGATGGATTACAGAAAAAGTTGACTTATAATGAATTCCAGAGAAAGGGATGGTGCCAGGCTTCAATTTTTGTTACTTTTCCTACCTGCCACACAGTATCCCCTAAGCATAAGAAATGTAAGATGTAAGAAAATGGAATCCTAAGAAGGAAAAGAAGAGGAAAAAAGAAATATCCAAACATGTAGTTCAAAAGAGAAGAAAATGAATAAACAATTTTCTATGCTGCTAGAAAAGAAGAAAATTAGAATATGTAAAAAAAAAAAACTGCAAAGGAAATAACTTGAGAAAAAGAAGACACTTCTCCATAAATACTTACAAAAGGCCAATAAGCACATGAATAGAATCTCAACATCACTAGCCAGTATAGAAATGCAAATCAAAACAACAAGCTACATATTCATAGCCACTAGAATGACTGATATTTAAAAAACTGAAAATAAAGTGTTGAAGAGGATATAGAGAACTAAGAACACTATATATATATTGGTGTGTATACAAAATTGTGCACTCATTTTGGAAAATCTTTTGAGGTTTACTCAGAAAGTTATGAATAGAATTGCCATATGACCCTGCAATCTCATTTGAAATCAAATACCCAGAAGAATTGAAAGCAGGATCCTAACTGATATTTTAATCCCAATGGTCATAGCAGTACTATTCTCATTTGCTGGAAGGTGGAAGCAACCCCGTGTCTGTCAACAGAGGAAAGGATAAACAAAATGTGGCATATACATAAAATAGAATGTTATTCAGCCATAAAAAGGAATTAAATTCTGTTGCATGTTACAACATGGATGAACTTTGAAGACATTATGAGTAAAATAACTCAAACACAAAAGAGCTTGCTTTTATGAAATAAATAGAATATGTAAATTAATAGAGCCAGAAAGTAGAATACAAGTTTCTAGAAGCTGGGGGGGGAGGGTGAGGTGAGGAAGGTGGCATTAATACTTCATTGGTATGGAGTATCTGTTTGGGGTGATGGAAAAAATTTGGTAATGGATGATGGTAATCATGGCACAACACTATGTATGTCATTAACACTAATGAATTGTATAAATGAATGTGTATAACAGAACATTTTAGGTTGTATTTATATTTCCAGAATAAAAATACCCTCCCACACATCCAAGAAAAGTGACATTGTATGCAGTATAGATATTTTTTTAAGCTTTGACTTTTGTCTAATAAAATGAGCAGGGAAAGATGGGATGGGTGCAGTCTGGTATTTATTTTTTGGGTGGTAAGAGGGAATTCAGCTCTTGCCTGAATGAATCTATTTTCTCAGTGAATTTTTAGGTAAGATTATCCGGTGAAAGAAGAGGGAGTAAAGTATGGAAGAATATTGAGAAGATTGCACCTAAATGTTGTGGTTTCTGGGAAGATTATTTTATTAGAGAATAGGAACTTAATACTTTCTTTACAATATTTTTTGTGCATTTGGTATGCAGATAATTGTGAATTTATGTTCCTCTAAGTGATACTTTGTGATATTTTGTCCAGCAGTCCTCAACTGTTTGGTGAAATCATGAAAGTTTAAAGCCAATGGTGGAACTCATCCACTGGTAGAATTTTTCCAGAAAACTGAGAGAACAGTAAGGAATTTAAATATTTTATAAGACAGTGACATTCTTAAAAAAAGATGAGAAAGAAGTACAGTTGTATTTTTTGTTTTTGCTTGTTGGGTATCTGGGGTAGTGTATTGTTTACTTTGGTGAGGTAGAGATGGTTGAAAGGGCTGTGTTCCTAGATAAGGTGAAAAAATTCTAAGATTGCAGGTATTTGTATAACTAGTTGTCAGTTTAGGAGGATATGGCCATTCCATTTACCAAAGAATCAGAAAAACCTGTAGCATCTAAGAGAATAGAAAATTTAAATGATAGGCAAATAGACAAGTATTGGTAAACGTAGCAACTGGTCCCTTAGTAGTAAGGAATGTTCCCAAAGTGAATGGAGTGAGAGGGCTCACAGGAGACAGGGCCTTCATTTAAACATAGAATTGTGATATATGATCATCTATGGAGATTCATTTGAGAATTGAAGAAAATAATAGTAAGAATCTATCATTGTTCCAGGACCTCTTCTAAGCATGTTACAATGTTAATCTTCCTACAAACCCTTGAGGTTGGCACTATCATTAATCCCAATTTCTGAAGAGTAAATGGAGGGACAGAGAGGAAAAATAAATTTCCCCAAGTGGCTCATCTTAGAAGTGAAAGACCTGAAGTAGAAACCCAGGCAATGCAGCTGCAAATACTAAGTTGTTTAACACTATGCCACAATGAATCATCTCAGCATTTCCTTTATTGCCAAGTCAGTGTGACCCTTGAGAGTGAAAGTTCCAGCCACAACTTGGATGGTCCAGGTATCCTCAGTTACACTGGGTGGGTGAAAATTTCACAGTCTTCCATTACATCAGTGGAAATGGCCTTTTTATACTCTTATTTCAAAGAGATAAACATTCCTATTATAAAATGATTCACTCTCTTTTGTTCCAAAATATGTACATATACCCATGCCTTTATACATTTAAATATTCATCTTTCTATTTGTGTATACAATACATGCATATACATGCATAGACTTTTATTTACTTGTTGATTTATATATACAATACAAACACACACACATATATACACATACATAAATATAAAATATATATATATAATTTCCCACATAGTCTTTCAATGCCATATCAAATCAATTTTCTGTAAAACAAGCTATGAAGTGTACTTATCAATAACAATCCTTAGCCTTCATACTATGAGGAAGACCACAGAGCTGGTATCTGGGTTAACCTCCCAAGTGGCTTAGCTCTGAGAGCAGCAGTGGCATCTTGAATGTTCATTCATAATGTACATTCAGTGGACCCTGTACAATATGGTACATGTACCTAATCCTGTTGTGGAAAACACAAGTATATTGGAATAATCTGCCTTTTCTTATTTTTGTGAAAAACCCTGACTTTTATGAATATAAAATCATAGTTGGCATCCTGCTCTATTGTTCCTCTGACATGGGGACCTGCAGAAACCATGGTTTTGCCACAATTTCTCTGGCTTCTTCTGGGGCTTTACAATCTCCCAGGGTTCAGATCATGGGGTCTGTGCATTCCCCACACCTCTCAAATCTCCAACTCCCTCTCAGCCTCTCCTGCCCTTTTCTCAAAGTCAAAGTGGAAAGATTAATAAAGATAAGTATATAGTAAGACTTTTCTATTTCAACATATGGATTATTTACTTGATAAGACCAGGTATTGTATTGGATATCCCTAGGAAACTTTTGAGCTTAGATGGAAGTTATAGTCAAGGCAGTTACATGTGGGTCCCAGAGCAGGCTCTAAACTGTTCTGTTTCTGGTAGTCTCCAAGGGCTTAGTTTCTTTTTAAGATAAAATGTTTTGCCTTTGCTTTCAAATCCAATAGCTAGTTTGAGTTCTTTTATTCAAATGCAGGAATTCTGAAACCTAGAATCTTTCTAAAAGTTGGAGCTTGTGGTTTAGTCGGAGACTCTTCTCTATTTATGGCCTTTCCTCAACTGGCTTAGCCTGGGTCACAGGTTAACAACTGAAGGATATCTGAGAACACTCAATAGTTGGGGACATCCATTCTCTCATTTTTCTCATATTTAACTTTACTTTTTAATTGGGAGTGGCCAAGACAAAGGGAAGCAAAACTGATTATCTTGGTAATAAAAAAAAAATAAAAGCTTCTTTCTTGCTCGTCCCAAGGAGGAGACCCCATGACTCTCTGATTCCTCAGGCTGTGTCCATGTGAATAAATAGCTTTCTTTTGGTGCCTGAGGCTGAGTAAGGACCTTTGTCGTGACCTCTAGGAGGTGTTTTTTCTTAAACAGTGTATTAGTCAGGGTTCTCTTAGGAAACAGAATCAACAGGAGATATTTGTTAATAATATGAGATTTTAAAAGAGTCTCTCACGCGACCATGGGGATGCACAAATCCAGGTTCCACAGGCAGGTGCAAACCAGGGGCTCCGAAGAAAGTCCGATGAAAGCTCCTTGATGAGTTTCTGGGAGAAGTTGCCTGTCCAAGAACAAGCTGGGAAATTTGAATGTTGAAATCACTTCCCCTTTTAAGGCATTCAACTGATTGGATAAAAACGTCACCCATTGATGATGTAATCTCCCTGATTGATGCAGATGTAATCAGCCATCCACGCAGTAAACTCACTGGTGATCAAAGTCCATAAATGCTCTTGTATTACAATTAACCCAGTGCTTGCTGGAACAAACACCTGGAAACAATTACCTGGCCGAGTTGACACATTAACCTAACCATCACAAACAGTAAGCACAGAACCTTCATTTTTTGCACTGTTTCCATGTGGTTTATTCTTTACTTTCTCAGATAATATTTTAGCAAGACTTAATTTACCAAAGTATCTGTTTATTGAGGGTTTTGCCAGCTCAAAATATGGCATGTTGTAGGACTTTTCACAGATTCGGGATACTTGCTGGAGACAATCCTGATAGGGATTTAGAGAAAAGGGAAAAGCATCTAGAGTACATAATATTGCTACCTTCCAGTGGGTAAGTTGGGGTTAGGCTGATTCTGACTAAACCATTTCAGAGTCCAAGGTTAAAGGGAAAGTGATGCTCCTATGTAAATACTTTTATTCATTGTTTTATTGGGTGATTTTTCCTGTGGTACTTAAATAGATGAAAAATAGTTGAAAACTTTACAAGTACGGGTAATACACTCCCAGCATTAATTTTCAATGTTATTTACTGCGAATTCCAAAATTTATAATAGATTTACTTTCCAGGCTTCAAAAAAAAAGCAAAAATTTTGAGTAAAATTTTTGAAATATGATTTTTATTTGTTTTCAAATGACAAAATCGCCACATGGTACAGTATATCATGACCAAGTGAGGGTCTTCAATTACTTTTTAAGTTTAGCATGCTGAAATGTCTTCTTTCAGTGTGACTGACAGTGTTAAAAAATATAGATAGATTGATAGGTAGAGGTGATGCTTGCACAGCAATGTACTAAATGCCCAAGAATTGTACACTTTATATCAGTTAGTTGTTTGTTTTGTGAATTTTCCAAGATATGCCACTTCCAAGTTAGGATAAGTTTGCACTAAGTAAAATTCATGCATGAACAGAAATCAGTTTTTGAAGTTTGAAAAAAAAATGTGATTTTCAACACCTACTATTTCATACTTCTTAAAAGCACTGAAGATGAAATTTGTCTAGGACTTAAATGATCAGTTTATTTAAGAGCCATGTAAGAGACCGCTTTTTGGTAAATCAGAGATAATCATTGAAAGTAAATTTCTCCTGTGGAAAATTCAAAATCTGACTGCACTTAGTTTAATTTTGTATATTTCCATGGTGTAGCCATTGGGCAGTTTGATGTAATTATGAATTCGAAAAATAGATATTGGATTATGCTTGTAAACTGGTCTGCTAACCTGGGCATTATTATGTTATGATTAGGGCATTAACTGGGCCACGTCAGTAGGGCATTGAGCCCCACCCCTTGGTGGGGTGGGAATCAAATATAAAAGGCAAGGCAAAGGACAGAGGGAGCAGTTTTGATGCTGGAGTTTTGACGTTGGAGAGAAGGCCCTGGGAGAAAAGAAGTGAGCCATTCAGCTGAGAGTCTACAGCTGATCTTGTGGAGGAAACAGAGGAGCTAAGCCCAGAAAGAAAGGGAGCCCTGGGAAGAGAGGAACCCAAGAAGCCTGAACCCTGGCAGCTATCTTGCTCCAACACTTGGCAATGGACTTTGGTGAGGGAAGAAACTTACACTTTATGGACTGGTAATTGTGGACTTATACTCAAAATGAATACCCTTTATAAAAACAAGCCAATTTCTGGTATTTTGCATTAGCACCCCTTTGGCTGACTAATACACACGGAATGGTGAAATCGGTGTATCGACAATCTTACCAGTGTATATATGCCTATTTCCCATAATAATATTTCAAATGGTGATGAACTATTTTCAAATTCTTTACTTTTTCTTTGCTTTCAAGTTTGAAAATTTGTTCTTATGTCTAGTTAAATTTTGCATTAATTAATTACACTGATGTGAATAGGCCTAATTACCATCTGACTGTATATATTGTAAGTAATTTTTCTTGATATTTATGCACTAATTTCTCTTGGTTCCATATAGCATCTTACACTAATAAGTGGCCTAAATATTTGTAATCTATTTTCCACAAGAAACTTTTGCTTTCAGCATAATATATTTCATTTGATACCATATATACATTATGTATCTGATATTATATGTAAGCATTCAATAAATGTTAGTTTGTGCATGAAGTGCCCTGGTTACATTTGCTCCCCTCCCAGCTTGGCACATAAAGATAAATACCAGCATTCTATAAACCTTAGCATTTCTCTACTTTGTAAATCCCAGCTTTGATAAAAATATTACCTAATGCCCCTGTAGCCACTAATATCTCCTAAGAGGATCTTGAATGGAGAAGAGATAGACAGAAGATCCCCTGAAACATGCATGCACAGACTGACAAGATTGTCAAGGAGAGAAAATCTGAACTGAGGTCTGAGCCACCTCTTGAAGTCATAGAGACTGAGCAAAAGACTCTGGAGGAGCATGGGCCTGGCTTAGAGAAGGGAGGTATGTAATACATGTCCCTCTCCACGGCTTTCAACCTGGGTCAAAGGGTAAACATTCTCCAAAACATGTAGCAGAGGAAAGAATTCCTGTGAGAAACTTGTATATTTCTCACTGTTCTCACAAACACTCCAAATCATTCAGGACACCATAAAGATAGTGCTATTGATATAATAATGACATATTTCTTCCTTAGTAACATCTAGACTCTTAAATGTTCTATTGCTTTCACAACTTTAGTTGAACTGCATTTAGGTAAGTTTATGGTAGTGACCTGGGTGGTTTTAAAAGTAACTTATTTTAAAATAATATGAAATGTATAAAAATTTCAAAGGACTCCTGATCTCTTCAATAGGATTCACAGTTATAATTTTACCACATTTACCCACTAACAAAACTTTCACAAAAATACTCCAGTGTAAATGTATATCAAAACTACAATGAGATACCATTTCACACTTATAGAATGGCCATCAATGTAAAAACAGAAAATTACAAGTCCTGGGGGGGATGTGGTGAAATAAGAACACTCCTTCACCATTGAGAATGTAAAGAATGGTGCAGCACTGGATGGGACATAGAAGTGCCAGTCACTGGACCGCCTGAAATACCTCTTCAAGAGACAAAGCTATGTAGTGTCTGTGTCAGAGCCAGCTGTTCCCTCTAACTCTAGCCCAAATACCTATTGCTATGGGGAAGGCAAGCCAGACACCCCTTAAAGAAATCTTGTCTGTTTTCATTTCCTGTAGTTTCTCCCTATACAATAACTAAAAGGGAAATGCCTCTTGTCACCCTCTTAGCTGTCTTAAACATAACCACCACCATGGAAAACAGGGATTGGCAATTTATACCAAACCCCATTATCTATTACAATCTCTCCCTAGAGGTAACTAACAGCATTGAAGAAACTAGCTGTGCCTTAGAAACCCTAAAACAGAAAATGGACTCTCTTGCTGCTGTGGTACTGCAAAATCGCAAAGCCCTAAACATACTAACAGCAGCATGGCAGGGACATGCCTATTTCTCAAGGAAAAATTCTGTTTCTATATAAATTGCTCCATAATAGTCATAAACAACATTTGAAACCTGCAAGATGAAGCCCACCAACTTCAGGGGAATGCAGTCGCTGAAGGCACCTTGCCTTTCTCACTTTCATGGTCTAGTATGTCATAGCTGGCCCCCTTTTTGGGCCCACTTACTACCATCTTTATCCTCTTAGTGGGGCCATGTATCTTCAAAAGTCTAACTAAGTTTATTTCGTCCAAATCAAGACATTTATCATGCAAGGATTTCAGCCAATTCCAACCACAGTGTCTTCCCTCAGCCTCAACAGAGTAGCCAGAGAGGTTTATGGTCTGTTAGGCAAGGACTATCACCTTAACCAGCAGGAAGTAACTACAGAAGAATGATAAATGCCCCTCAGCACTGTCTTAAGAATAAGGGAATAAACTCTCTGAGAGTGAAGTTGAGGTGGGTTAGCCAGGTTAGCCAGGGAAATGAGGAGAAGACAAGCCACAACATGGCAAAGACAACATGGCTGACAGACACCATGGCTGCAAGACCTCAGAGGTGCAAGACCTCACTGAGACCTTGAGTTTAATCTTGAAGTCCCAATTTCTCTTTCTGGGACTTCCCCTTGGCCCTGGATATTCTAAACAGGCCTCACCATTGACCTCCAGAACTGGTGGGGTAACCAATAAAGCCTGGGGCCCATTCCTATATTATTAGCAGGGGGAAGGAATGATTAACAGTTTAAAAGGTAACCACTGAAGCAGAGCTCCCTCTCTCTGCCTATAGGAGCCCATACCAAATCTTGGTGTGTATTTCCATCTTTATCTCCCATTTCTCAGCAAGCGCTCTTCTTTTTCCCATTTCCCAAGTAAAGTGTTTTTACTGGTCTAATTAAAAAAAAATAAGAATGGTGCAGCTCTGTGAAAGAGAGTTTGGTGGTATATCAAGAAACTGAATACAGAGCTGCCATATAATCTAGCAATCCTGTTACTAGGAATATATCCAGAAAAACAAAAAGCAGGATGTGAACTGTCATTTGCAGTCTGATGTTCATAGCAGCATTATTCACAATTTCTAAAATATGGAAACAGCCTAAGTGTCCACCAACCAATGAATGGATCAAAATGTGATATATACATATAGTGGAATACTATTCAGTTGTAAGAAGAAATGAAATTGGGATGCATATGACAATATGGATGAACCTTGAGGATATTATGTTGAATGAAATAAGCCAGACAGAAAAGGAGAAATATTGTATGGTTTCACTAATATGAACTAAATATGATAAGTAAATTCACAGAGGTAAACTCTAGAGTATAGGTTACTAGGAAATAGAATGCGTGTTGAGAAAAGGAGCGGATGTTCAATGTATGCAGAATTTTTAATAAGCTTAATTGTAAAAGTCTAGAAATGAATAGAGTTGATGGTAACACATTATAGTGAGTATAACTAACTCTGCTAATTTATAAATGAGATTGTGGCTGAAAGGGGTAGACATGTCTGATATTTATGATATGTAAATGTCAATTGAAAGGAAGCTAGAGAATAATCTAGGGTGTGCATAACAGTGATTCAGTGGTGGACAAAGATTGTGGTTATTAGTATAAATAGAATCTTCTTTTACAAAGTGTTAAGCATTTGGTGATACATGGGAAAATTACAACTAATGTGACTTATGGATTATAGTTAACATTAATATTGTAATATTTTTGCAGCAGTGGCAAAGAAGATATATCAATTCTAAGAGACAACCTTAGGAGGGTTCATGGAGGTAAGGGATTTTTCTTTCTGGTGAAATAAAAATGTTCTCAAATGAACTGAGGCATGAAAGCACAGCTCTGTGATGAAAATGGGAGCCACTGAATGTACACTTTGAATGGATTGTACAAAACAGGGCTCTTTATAACACACAGGGAATACAGTGGTGGAAGATGGACATTGGTTACCAGGACAAATATGAGAACTTTCTCTCATGAACTATAAAAAATGTATAATACTAATACAGGGTGTTATTAATTAGGTGGGTTGGGGGAAAATACACCAAATGTAAGATATGGGCTATAGTTAATAGTAATAGATTGATGCTATTTCATACTTTGTAACAAAAGTTTCACAAAAATATAAGGTGTTGGGGTGGGGTGATGTATGGGAGCCTTGTATCATGATATGCATGCATATTTTGTAATTTCACTTTTACTATACACTTATTTTTTATGTACATGTATGAAAGATATACTTCAAATTTTATTAAAAAATATACTCCAGTGTATGCATTTACAAAATAAGAACACTGTCTTAGAAAACCCAAAATCAGGAAGTCCACTTTGATTCAATGCTGTAACCCCATTCATAGACCCCTTCAACTTTTACCCACTTTCCTACCCTTTCCAAACTTTCTCAAAAAATCTATTTTCCCAGTCAAATTTATCCAGTCAACTACAATACGGAGTTCCTCCTGAGAGGTTCTTTCATTTTCACGTCTTTGACAAATTTAAGGAGAACAGATGACCCCAACCTGGGTCTGCCCAGTGTTTCCTCTTGAAATTTAGGCCCTACATTCCCAAAAGGAATCCAGCCTGAAGCTATGCTTTCCTCAGTGCAGCTGAAGAAGAATAGGAGATCTATTTGCCTTATCACTGGTAATGTGAACTCAATAACCTGATGAAACTTCTCTCAAGTTCCTCCACATGCAAAAGCACATTTTCACTTTGTAGTGAATGGCATTTTATGAGGACATATTCTGATATTATATCAATATTGTGGACCCCATCCATCCTCCACTCACCATCTTTTTGTCCAAATCAACCACCACTCTGATGGTTATCAAGCGGTGGGTTTTTTTTTTTTTCATTTCCATTTCCAACAGTGCATCTATATTATTTGGCTTTCTACCTTACAAAGGGCTTGCTTGCTCTCTGATTATTTGTTACAGCACTAAATATTAATGTATTCTATTTTATTCAATATGTTCTTACCTGTTGTCATTTATTTTAATTCTCAAATAGCATCAGATTGTGTTACTGGGATCACCTTCAAGTTGATTCAGTGAGGCCCCAAGTAAGTCATTTCATTTTATCTAGGGTGGATTCAAAAAATATATATTAAATTATTCCTGACTTCATATTCCAAATTACATGCCATGTCACAGATCCCATTTCTTTCAGCAAGTCTTCTGGGCAACCAATATTGACTATTTTTAAATTCACCAATACTCTCCTAAATTTTCTCTTGGTGTAATCTCTAGTCCTTATATCAATGCATCCTAAACCTGAAGGGCTCTCTTGGACACAAATATCACATCATGTCATTCTCCTTTAACTTTGTCAGTGGGTTCCTACTGTCCTTAGAACAAGGACCATAGGGCTTATAATCTCCTTCAGACCCTGAATGCTTCTTTCTGCTGCCTTCTGCAGTCTAGGTCAACCAACTGCCTAAAATCCATTCTGCTGTCAGTTCCTGCAAAGAACAATCTGTTTTTGCTGTTATTTTGTACATTTTCTCCTTAAGACCAATTCATTTCCCAAGCAAATTTGCTAAGACTTTGCAGAGTTAAATCCTTAAGGTTTCATCTAACATGTTATTTATAAGAGGTTTGTCCCACCTCAACAAATGAAGTCCTTAGGTACTATGCACACAAGTTAACATTGTCATTTTTTACTTTAAATTATCTCTTCTAAACTAGATAAACTCCACAGGGCAAATTGATTGCTTTATTTTCCTATATAAATACATTCATTGACACATCCCTGACTTAAAGAGATCATTACTTCCCTTAAGAATGTTGCATAATGACCAGACTGGAAAGACAAATGGTAACAAAAAATATGAGTAACATAAAAAATAGAATGCTTGATTAAATAAAATATGTGCTTTTAAAAAAATATGCACTGAAATTGTTTTTCAGAGCAATGAGTTTTTTTGTGTGACTTCAAAATAGAGATTTATTTATCAACAATTGTTAAACTCCTGCATAAAAATCACCAATTGTTCTTCATTGGGTTTTTAACACATACCAATTCTTTGGGGTTGATTTGTTTGCACCAGAAATCTTAAAAAAGACAGCTCTTTTTAATACCAGAAACAGCAGTTAAGGCATAGAGGAATTTTCTTGGGTCCAGTAGCTGAGGTGAATACTTGTTTTTTAGGTAGTTTCTGAGGCTGGAAAAGCTGTTTCTGAAGAAAATAATTAGGCAGGGGAATGCAAATACAGTCATCTGTGGCCATTTATTTGAGTCAGATAGCTTTAAAATGAAAGCACCTTGGTCATCAAAGTCTTGCTGGTTAGTTTCAGCATTAAAAACAAAATTGTCTGGCAAAGGACAGTAAGAAAGCAGGATCTAGAGAACAGTGCAATGAGCTGGGCTGCACAAACCAAAGGAAACACATAACTGGTTTTGCTTCTTGTCTTTTTTTTTTTTCTTTTTGTTATTTAATCCCACAGTAGGGGCCCTACATAATTTTAAATCAAACTCATCATGGTCCTTAAAATACCAAAACCTTCATTCAGTCAGATCCAGGTAAGGACACGTGTTTAGCTTTACATTCCCCTGGAGTCATTCTCCGCTGTGTGTGGGGGGAGGTGGAGGGGAGACAAAAACAAAAAACCCAGGACTTGATTTATTAGAAACATTAATGGGTTTTTATCACTCTGAAATGAAGGTAAAAAGACAGTCTGTGCTATTGTGAAATTCGAAAGAGTTTCGGAAATAGGATAGTTATTTATGGCTCGGTTAGAATACACTGAAAAAAATGGCTTTTAAAGGGCGGAGGCCCACGCGGATCCGTCGGTGCTCTCCGTGCAGCTCTGGGGACATGGGCGGTGGGTGGCCCCCGGCTGCATTCACAGCGATTCGGGTTTGCCTACTTCTGCGTGTACCTTGGGCAGGTGGATGCTGGCTACACCTTGTAGTTGAGCTCGGCGTTCATCTTGGTGATCTTGTCGATGATAGCTGTGGTGGCCCTGTAGCTGACCAGGAAGAGGCAGACCTTCCCCAGACATTCCTCCTCCATCTTTTATCCATTGTGCCATTTTCTGCTCTAATTAAGTGATTACTTTAAATGAAAGAGTGGTAGACTAAATAATTAGAGCAGAGATTGACATAATGATATAATTACTTAATATGAAAGTCTTAAACCTACCATTTTTGTTTTCTATATGCATTTTGGTTAATTCATTCCTGCATTTGTTTTTCATTGATGTTTTGTAGTGTACCATTTTCATTCCATTCTCATTTACTTTTCTCTCTATTTTTTAATTTAACAATATTGAAATAATTTCTTTCTTACAGGACAATTACAAAAATAAGGAATACCAACATACATCCCTGCTTCTCATATCCAGATCCACCATTTTTAACATTTTGCTACATTTGACATTCCTTCTTTCTTCCTTTCTTTCTTCTTCCCTCTCTCTCTCTCTCTCTCTCACTCCTAAACATATAAGAGCAAGTTTGGATACAATATGTCCCTTGAACACAATACTTCCAGGTATATTTCCTAAGAACTAGCATATTCACTTATGCAACTGCCTTATGTACAGTTAACAAGTTAAAGACATTTACTATTGCTGTAACATAGTCTATATTCCAGTTTTGAAATACATTTCAATAATGTGTTTTTGAGTCTTTCTCCATTATTAGATCCCATCTAGAATCATGTATTGCATTTCACTGTCATTGACTCTTCTGTTGCTCTTTTTTAAAAAATTGTGGAAACGTATACAATACATACTACTATCTCCAGCACTCCCAAGCATAACTTTCAGTGGGACTAATTATAACAGTTGTGTTATGCTCACCACCATCCATTACCAGAACTTTCACATCATGCTAAACAGAAACTGTGTACACATTATGCATTAACTCCCTTTTGTCCCTCTGTCCTGTACTAGGTAAGCTGTAATCTACTTTCTGTCTCTGAAATTGCACATTCCATTTATGTAATATGTCTCTATGCATGTGAGATTTCTCTCAGTGCAATGTCTTGTAGTTCATCCATGTTGTAGCATGTATCAGGACTTCATTCTTTTTACAGCTGAATAATACTCCATTGTATGTATATACCACATTCTGTCAATGGATACTTGAGTTGCTTCCATCTTTTGGCTATTACAAAAATGTTGCTATGAGTACTTGTGTATGACTATCTGTTTGAGATCCTGCTCTTCCATACTTTTGTAAATATACCTAGAAAGAGAATGCCAGGTCATGTGATAATTCTACAACTTAACTTTTTGAGAAACATCTAAACTTTTCCTGAGTGGTTGCATCATTTTAAATTCCCACCAACAATGTACAGGGGTTTCTAATTTTCCACAACTTTGCCAGTATTTTTTTATTTTTAAAATAATAGCCATTCTCCTGAGTGTGAGGTGCTATAATTCATTATGTTTTTTAAAAATTTGTTCTTGTGGTACCATATATACTGCTCAAAATTTCCCACTTAGCCACTTTCAAGTGGACATTTCAATTGGATTACTGCTTCTGATATTGTGCTTCCATCACCAATATCCATTCTCCCAACTTCTTCTTCAACTCAAACAGGAATTCTGTACCCATTAAACAATAATTCCTTCTCCCTTCCCTCCCCTCCAGCCTTAGGTAACTACAATCTACTATCTGCCTCTATGAAATTTTCTTCTTCTAGTTATTTCATATACAAAAGATCATTTGTAATTTTGTATATGGCTTATTTTACACAATATGATAGCTTCAAGATTAGTCCAGATTTTAATTTATATCAGAACTTCTTTCTCTTTTTTTGGCTGAAAGATTCCATTGTGTGTTTTACGCTTTTTGTTTATTCATTCAACTGATAATGAGCACTTGAGTTGTTTCCACCTTTTTTCTCCTTTGAACAATGCTACTGTACACATTGATGTATGAGTACCTTCAATATTTTTGAATATATACCAAGAAGTAAGATAGCTGGGTCATATGGTAATTATAAATTCAAATTTCTGTGGAACTGCCAAACTGGTTTCCACAGTGTCTGCACCATTTTACAATACCACTAGCAATATATTAGGATTCCTATTTCTCTGTGTCTTCACCAACAGTTACTTTTTTGTTTTCTTAGTACTCACCATCTAGTCGATGTGTAGTGGTATCTCATTGTAGTTTTGATTTGCTTTTCTATGATAACCAATGATGCTGAGTATCTTTTCAGGTACTATTAGCTATTTGTATATCTTCTTTGGAGAAATTCTACTTAAATGATTAGTGAAGCCATATTGTCCTAGATTTTACTGCATTGGGAGGTTTTTGATAACTGATATATTTTTCTATTTTTTTTTTTCCTTTTTACCAGGAGGTCCCTGGGATCGAACCCAGGTCCCTCCATATGGGAGATGGATGTCACACCATTTGAGCCACATCTGCCCCCCACCCCCGATAACTGATATAATACTTTATTAGTCTTTTAAGATCATCTGTTTCTTCTTGAGTCAGTTTAGTCAATTTGTGTGTTTCTGAGAATTGATCCATTTCATCTAAGTTGTCTATTTTTATTATGCAGTGGCTCTTAATATCCTCTTATAATCCTTTTTATATAGGTCAGCAATAATAATCCCCCTTTCAATGCAAATGGTTTTTGTTATCATTATCCTCTCCTTTTTTCTTTGCCAGTCTATCTAATATATGTCAAATGTTTGGTTACTTTGTGTTTTCATTTTCAGTTATGTCAAGATATTTCCAAATATCCTGGTGATTCCTTCTTTGACCCATTAGTTCCATAAGAGTGTATTGTTTAACTTCCATATATCTGTGAATTTTCCAGTTCTCCCATTAATTGATTTTTAGTTTTGTTTCACTGTGGTCAGATAAAATATACAATTTCAATCTTTTTAAAATATTTTAAACCTGTTTTTTGATATGACATATAGGCTTTCTTGGGGAATGCTCTTTGTGCCCTTGAGAGGAATTATGTACTCTATTGTTTTCAAACAGATTTGTGTTATATATTTCTCACACACTCTCTCTATAAATGTTATATACATTTCTATATGTCTGGTAGGCCTAGTTGGTACATAGTATTCAAGTCTTCTATTTCCTTATTGGTCTTAAGTGTGAATGTGTTAGACATTATTGAAACTGATGTATGAAAATTTCCTATTAATATAGAACCACCTATTTCTCCCATCAAATCTGTGAATGTTAGTTTCATATAATTCATGCCTCAGATTTATGTACATATGTTTTTATAATTTACACTTTTGTCAATATATAGGGTCTTTCCTTGTTCATTCTTTGAGTATTTGACTTTAAGCATCTTTTTTTCTGATGGTAATTTAACCATCCCCACTCTCTGTTTGGTTACTGTATTCATGGAGTATATTTCCAT
>JAQZBX010019461.1:0-33777 GCA_029593785.1 Cabassous unicinctus | reverse complement strand
AGTTTTTGGTTCAATCAGAACCCAAATTCATTGGTATAAATTTGTATAAGGTTGCATCAATACTTTGGAAAGAAAGTAGTAAATACTTTGAAAAAGACTTGAAAGCAGTCATACTCTTTGACCCAGAAATACACTATAATATATTTTATCACCACCAAAAAGATGAGCTAAACACAAGATACTTTATATCATTCATTTAAAATTTATTATTTTTATAGAAAAATTTGCAATTGGGAAAATGAGTCAAACTTCTTGCCCAATAAAAAAACAGTTAATTATTAGTTCAAGTAAATTGTAATAATTTGAACAAACATTGTAATAATGTGTTGTGTGTTATGAGTTACAAAATACTTTGTCATTCTTCATCTGAAGTTTTTCCACAAGAGGCCCAAAAGGAGAGTATGCTTTCTTATTCCAATTTTACAGATACCAAAAATCCATCTCAGAGATTAAATAACTTGGCCAAGGTCACTGTAAATTTAGGGGTGAAATTGGCAGAGACTCCAAACCTGGTCAATCCCAAGGACATTCCCATGATATTAACCTACCTTGGGAGACCTGGAAAGGCCATATGGATTTCAGAAAAGTTCATTGTCAATGCAAAGTGGAGGAGGATTGCAAGAGGGTGGAACAGGGCTCCTCAAAAGTGTCAAGGTCCTAGTGGCCAGGGTTGTCTACCTAAAGTGGAATAGAAGGAGGAGGGCCAAGAAGAAGAACCTTTTGGGCTTTTACCCAAATGGGCAGGGCCAGAAATGGGTGGAAGAGGGATAGAATAGAGATGAGAAGGAGGTGAGACACTAAAGAAAGTATTAGGGCACTTTAAAGAAAAATTGGCTTGTTGACAATTTAAACTGTGATCCACTTAATCATCCAAATCTGTTCTTCCTTCCACAATAATTGAGTTAAAACGGTACATGACAAGACTACGTTTCACAGACACTTTTTCAGCTATGGGTGGTAAGGGTCTAAGCTTTCCCCAGTGGAATGTGTGCATAATTGATGTGTGTGTGTGTGTCTTCTAGCTTAATCCTTTTGATAGGAGGTGTGGCTTCTCCTTTCCCCCCACCTGGAACCCAGACACTGTGCAACCCTGTGGATCTAATGGAAGCTGGTCCTTAAATGGCTTGGGAGCAGGCTGCCTGCCAGCTGGAATGTTCACTTAGAACTGTCATGAGCAAGAGAACTATATTGCATTGTTCATTTGGCTTAATCATGGCAGATTTGTCACCCTAACGAATGCAGCCATGAGCTCACATTTATACCATATACCAAATTTGACGCTTCTATGTCTGAGGGAATCCGTATAGCAATCCTGCACGGTGGGTGTGACTATCTTTATTAGATTTGAGAAACACAGTTCTCCCAAGCTCCAAAACCCATGTTCTTGTCATCAAGGGAGCAATCTCTCCTACAGATCTAGTTCTCATTTGTACTGCCTGTTCTGTGCCTTTAGAGAGTGTTTTTCTCCTCTTTCTCCTCTTTTCTATGCTCATGCACGCTCTCTTTCTAGTGTATTGCTTGTGAGGCATGGGCCTGATATTACATCTGCTACTGAACTAACAGTGGTCGTAAAGAAAATAAAGCTTCCTGCCACAAGGATGACTTTTTAAAGTATCTAGGGAAAGATGTTTCATCCATTTAATACACAACACAGTTATAGAACTCCAGTCAAAATACTCCAAAATATATATTTTAAAATAAATAGTTAAGACGTCATTCTTTTCCCTACAGTATTTTAGAGCTAAATGTTCAGTAGCATTTTGTCTCCACTTTCTTGTCTTGAGATTAATTCTCTGCCTTCCTCATCATTAATCTACTGGCTATTCCAGGTGGCCTTCCTGCCAGGCACAGATTTGGCTATACGAAGACCCACAAACCTGAAGGAACTGATTTCCAAAATATGCACATGTGTTTGCCCCATCCAACTCTCTCATTTTATTTTGAGTTCTTTACTTTCCTAACAGAATGTTTATCATCATGAGTAAAAATCTTTAGGAAGCCTTGTATTCCTTTAAAGCAGCACTCTCCAGTAGAACTTTCTGCGGTGATGGAAATGTTTTGTATCTGTGCTGGACGATATGGTAGCCATTTGTGCAACTGAGGAACTGAACTTATAATTACAGTCTATTTCATTTTAATTAATTTAAATGTAAATAGCAACATGCATCTGGTGGCTAGTGTATTGGCAATGCGTTTCTAACACCTAGACAGGAAATCTCCAATAGGAAAATAATGTGAACCTCAAGTGCAATTTAAAATTTTCTAAAAGCTATATTATAAAGTATTTTAAAAAGATGCTAGTGAAACTAATTTTAATAGTACATTGAATTACCATGTAATTAAGTAATCACCATGTAAAATATAAAAGATCATCATGTAACTAATTTTAAAATTTATTAAAGGGATATTTCCTTCTTTCCCTACCAGATCGTTGGAAATCTCTTGTATATCTTTTTACATACAAATCCCTTGTACATACAGTACATCTCAATTCAAACTAGTCACATTTCTAGTTAGTGCTCAGCAGATACATGTGGCTAGTGGTTACCGTATTAGACAGTGTAGCACAAGCCGATTAAAATGAATACATTTTAGCAGCAGGGGTCCATTTTGTTCATCAATAAATCCCTTGCTCTCAACACTCATCTTGGCCCTTAATATGTCTTATAAATATGTATTTATTGATGCCCATTCACAGTGATCAATTCTCCCTCTGTAGGAAATAATGCCTACAAAAATATATTAAGTTCTTATATTAGCTTCTCTGTTTAGAGTTAAATCTATTTTATTTTTACAAGTATCTAATAAGTGTTATGAATTTCTGTGTATCTTGTCAAGTTTAATGCAAGAAACTGCAAACTCCTTTTCTGTAAAGGGGCAGATAGTAAATGTTTTACTACTGTATTTGCTAGACATACAGTCTCTGTCTCCATGACTCAACCCTGTCGCTGTCGGGCAAAAGCAGCCACAGAGGTTATGTAAATGGCTGGATGTGGCTGTGTTCCTGTAAAACTTTACCTACAAAAACAAGCAGCAAGCTAGGTGGCCAAGAGGGTTGTAATTGGCTAGACCTCTGCTTTAGAGAAAAGTGTGCATTTTAAATTTATTTTATCCCTATCAACTTTGATATAAAAGTACATGCACTAGAGTGTATAAATATATAAATTTGGACTGACTATGAGCAGAAAATACTCTGCTTCACTTAAAAGTCATCAATTCATATGGCTATTTATTCATTCACAAAACATTTACTGCATGTTTACCTTGCTGCATTCTCAGAGCTTTGCATCATGCCAGAAACATGGTAAGTGATTAACAAATATTTATTAATGGCAATAAATTGCTACATAGCATAGTAGGGCCTGAAGGAGTCCAGGAAGACTTTACAGAGGTGGTGGCATTTAAATTAAGTATGAAAAAATGAGTAGGGTTTACAAGAGAGGAAAAGGGGTGCACAGTTTCAGGTAAAGTGAACCACATGCACAGATACGGAGACAAGACAAATTCAGGGACCTCCTCTTCTTGCAATAGGCAGGCAGAGGCATGGGAGGCTTGTAAGTGGGGTGGAGAAGAGGAAACCAGAATGTAGGCCTGTTAGCAACTGAGCAGGAGATTTTGAAAAGATACCATCCTGAGTCACCAGAAGGTACAATGTTCTTCTGGGGTTGATGGCAATGACGCTGAATTTTTTCCATATGTAAATCATATAGAAACCAATTTTACATTTGTAAAAAGCTATATTTTAGGTGTTGAGCATATATATTAGTTTCCTAGGACTGCCGTAACAAATTACCGTGAACTTGCTGGGTTCGAACAACAGCAATTAATTCTCTAACAGTTCTGGAGACAAGCAGTCCCAAATCCAAGTTTCAGCAGGGCCATGCTCCCTCCAGAGATTCTATGGCTGAAGGCTTGCTTGCTTATTCCTTCTTCTGGAGGTTCCAGGCTTTGCTTAACTTGTGCCTGCCTCACTCCATTCTCTGCCTCCCTCTTCACATGACCTCCTCTTCTTTCAACGTCTCTCCTCTGTGTGTCTCATTTAAGGAAAATTATCTTTGGATTTAGGGCTCACCCTGATAATCCAGGATGACCTCATTTTGAGAGTCTTAGTTGCATCTGCAAAGAACTTTTTTCTAATAAAGTCACGTTCACAGGTTGCCAAGGTTAAGACATGGACATATTTTTGGGGTGGGGGTGCGATCACCATTCAACCCACTACAGTAAGTGTTAAAAACAATATGTATATTATGGCTCTATTTCTGAAAGTACATAATTAGTCATATACATTTAAAAAAACCTAGAACAACAAGAGCCAAATAGTTAATAGTACCATATTATGGTGTATGGTTTTTTTTTTTTTGGTTTTGTTTTTTTAGTTTTTCTTCTTACTTCTTTCTAATTATCTTACATTGAATATGCATTTTTTCTTCCATGAGAAGTTTCTTTTAATTAATTAAAAACAGATTTATGAATTGGATTATGGTAAGATGGCAGACTAGGGAACCCCAGGACTCAGTCCTTCCAACAAAATAGCTATTAAACAGGCAGGTAGTGTCTTAAACAGCTCTTGTGATACTATGTAGGCCAGAAGAATCCTCTGCACCATCCAGGGAGAAGTGGGAGGAAGATCCTGATAAATTGCAGTCAAGAACAGTCAATTACTCTTTCTGCAAAGCATTGACCAGTGCTCATCCCCCACTCTTGCAGCCGGCCACTGTGGGGGTCCAGTGACTGTCTAGCTGCTAGTGACAGAAAGGGACATAAAAATCCTCTTCCCCAAGATCAGGAGTGGGCATGGTGATAAATGATCATGGCATTTGATTAGCAAATTTGGATTCCTGAGGGCCCAGCACTAAGGGCACCTGTTGTTTCAACCCATTTCAGGCAATAGCAGTGGCAGTCATTGTTTCAACCCACCTTATACAGGGACAGTAGTGGTGGAGACTTAAAAATGCTGCACTTCCTCCGGGCTATGAGGTATCATTAGCTGAACGACTGCATTTGCTGGGCAGGCCAGGAAGGCTCAGCATGGGAAGCCATCAGAGAAGCTCTGGGTGCCCTCCCTGATCCTGTCCTCAAGGCACTATGGAGCTGGTCTTTTGTGGATCCCTGGCCTTGGTTGGCTGGGAAAGACTGACTTTTTAAAGTCCTCTCCAATTGTGCCCTCCACCAAGAATATGGCCTCCAGACAAAAGAAGCTTGCAAAAACAAAAGGAGTGTGAAAAACTCTAGCAATGGCTAGTCTGGGACAAAGGCTTGCCAACTTCAAACACCTGGGAGAGGGGAGTCTGTCTGCTGGGAAACAGAAGGGACAACCAAACTCCTCTAAACAGGGAAACACCAAAGCAACTAACAAGTAAAAGCTGAGGACAAGACAGAGGCCCAGAAAGACAGGGACAACCCTGCACACTGAATTCACCTTGGGCACACATTCCTGATAAGAGGGCTGAAGCTCAAGAAAATCTCTGGCTTATCACCAGCTGTTTACAAAAACAAGAAACAGACATTACAGGGAATAAGCTGAAGATTAACATTTTAAAATATTAAAACGTACAGTGTGCAATAAAAGAGTACAAAGCAAACAAATAAACAGGAAATGACTCAGCCAAAGGAAGGGGGTAAAAATCCAGAAAACATCAATGAAGAAAATGAGAATGTGAACAAACTGAACAAAGTCTTTAAAAAAAGATCTTAAAAGTACTCAGGGAGATGAAGGAAGACACAGAGAATGAACAAAAGGATATCGTGGAAACAACAAATGAGAAATATGAGAGTCTTAGTAAAGTGATAGAATTTTTGAAAAGGAACCAAACAGAACTACTAGAGTTGAAGACCACCATAACAGAAATGGAAAACACCCAGGAGGGTTTCAAGAGCAGATTGGGGCTGGCAGAAGAATCAGTGAAGATGAAGAAAAGACCCATGAAATGAGTCAGTCAGGGTAAGGAGCAGTGTGGTAGTGAGTATTTTGTGGATCCCAGTAAATTATGTTCTTAAATTAATCCATTCCTGTGTGTGTGGCCCTACTGTAGGTGGAACCCTTTGATTAGATTTCTTCAATAAGGATTATTTGATTATATTACTCCAATAAAGCATAGACTAGGTTGGGTCTTAATACTCTGTATTTTCTCTCAATATACAGAAAAAAAAAGCAATAAAGATAGAGAGAAACCTCCAGAAGCTGAAATCAATAGAACCCAGGAGAGCAAAAGCCATAGGAGCAGAGAGAAAGCTGGGAGAAGCCAGAAGCTGAAAACAGTGGAACCCAGAAGAAAAGGCAGAGAATGGCAGACACCACCATGTATCTGATTACCGACAGCTTCAGCTTGGGAAGAAAGCCATCTCCTGATGATGCCTTGATTTGGATTCTTCCACCTCAGAACTGTAAGCTTATAAGTTAGTAAATCCTTGTTTAAAAAGCCAACCCATTTATGGTGTATTGCCTTGGAAGCCTTTAGCAAACTAAAACAGAATTTAGTATCAGAAGAGTGGGGTGCAGCAGCTGCAAATATCAAAAAAATGTGGAAATGGTTTATTGATTGGACAGTTGGGTAAAATTGTGAGAGGCTCGATAGAAAAGACCTAAATTGCTATGAAGACACTATATGTATAAATGTGGATGCTAAAGCTACTTCTAATGAGGACTTAGACAAAGAATGAATGTGTCATTGCAAACTGGGGGAAAAAAAGGCAACCCTTGTTTTAAAGGGCCAGAAAACATGGCAAAATTATCTTCTGATGTTAAATGGAAGGCAGAAATTGAAAGTGAATAAGCTTGGATATTTAGCTAAGAGATTTCCAAACTAAATGTGGAAAGTGTGCCCTGGATTCTCCTTGCAGCTTATAGGAAAAGTCATGAGGAAAGGGATAAGCTGAAAACTGAAACCCTTGGCACAAAGAAACCAGAAGTTGAAAGTTTGGAAATTTCAAGGATTCTGGAAAATGAGTCCCCAGAGAATAGTGCCCCATGTGAGGACTTAACTGAACATGGAACAAGTCAGTCATTTCATTGTAAGTCAGGATTGGAAATGCAGTTATCCAGGAAGGATCTGTGGAAGGTCTTATTGTCTGATGGTTTAGATCCCTGTGTGCTGCATGTGATACCGACCAGGTTTTTGCAAGATTGTATGAATGGAACCACTGCCATCCTGGACTAAAAGGAACAGAAAAAGGGGAGATTGAAGGAAAAATGGCTTCAAAGGCAGAACTGTGGAAGGTGAAGTCTTGACTGAAGACATCACGGGCCAGGAGAGGGAACCCATGCATGTGTGAGGAAATGGTGACTACGCCCCGACACTTGAAGAGGGTGGCCTTCTGCCCCATTGTTCAGGGAAAGTGCCACCACTCCACTGTTCTTAGGGGGTTGAACCAGTGCCCCAGAGTTTGGAGAGTGTCTGGCAATCACCCCAGTGTTCTCAGAGGGTGAGGCCTAGAGTTTGTCTGCCACCCCAATGCTTGATGAGGGTGGAGTCAAGAACATGGCTACTGGGCAAGCCATTGGAAAGGGAAGGGTTATCACTCCTTCAAGTCCCAGGGAGAAGTAACCATGGTTTCAGTTTTGAAGTCTAATGGAGTATGCCTTGAAGATTTTTGAAACTGTTTGGGACTCATGACTCCTGTTTTCCTTCCAATTTCTCCATGTGACAATGGTAACATTTATTCTATGACTGTCCATCCTTTGTATATTGGAGGCAGATAACTTGTTTTCTAAGTTTCACAGGTACAGAGCCAGAGGGGAATTTTGCCCAAGACAGACATGCCTATAACCAATTTTGATGATACTTAGTATTTAATACTGTTACTGAAGTGATTTAAGTCTTTTAAAATATTGTGACAGAATGAATGTATTTTGTGTATGGAAGGAACATGTATTTTGGGGGTCCTGAGGGTGGAGTGTGGTAGTTTGAGTCTTTTGTGGACCCCAGAAAAATATATTCTTAAATTAATCCATTCCTGTGGGTGTGAATCTATTGTAGGTGGAGCCCTTTGATTCAATTACTTCAGTTAAAGACATTTGATAAGATTTCTTCAATAAGGCATAGCCCAGGGTAGTCTTAATCCTTTTACTGAAGTCCATTATAAACAGAATGAATATACAGAGAAAAAAAGACACAGAGAAAGAGAGAAACCTACAGAAGATGAAATCAATGGAGCCCAGGAGACAAAAGTGACAGGAAAAGAGAGAAATCTGGAGGAAACCAGAGCCTGGAAGAAACAGAGCCTAGAGGAGAAGGCAGAGCCAGCAGTCATTACCATGTGTCTGATCACCCAAAGCTGCAACTGAAGGAGAAAACATCTCCTGATGATGACTTGTTTGGATACTTTCATGGCCTCAGAACTAAAATCTTACAAGTTAGTAAATCCCCAATGTAAAAGGCAACCCTTTTTTGGTATATTGCCTTGGCAGCCTTTAGCAAATTAAAACAAGCAGAAAGAATAAAGAAATATAAAAGTGAAAAAAGGCCGCAACACCTTTTGGATATCATCAAGCACACCAGTATACAAATTATGGGAATCCCAGAAGGAGAAGAAAGAGACAAAGGGGTCAAAGGAATATTCAAAAAATAATAGAGAATTTCCCAAATTTAGCAAAGGAAGTGATTATGCACATCCGAGAAGTCCAGTGAAGACCAAGCAGGATAAACATGAAGAATGATACATCCCATCATATATTGATTACACTGTTTAATGCAAAAGACAGTTTTGAAAGCTGCAAGAGAAAAGCCACATTAGATATGTACAAGGGAGTCCCAATTAGATTGAGTGCTGATTTCTCATCAGAAACCATGGAGGCAAGAAGGCAGTGGCTTGAAATATTTAAAGTGCTAAAGAAAACAACTGCCAGTGAAGAATTTTATATCTGGCAAGGCTTTCTTTCAAAAATGAGGGAGAGATTAAGACATTCTCTAGTCCATTACTCCTCCCTCAATCCTTGGTGGTGTTCTGTTGTAGACATATTGTGATTCAAGCAATGGAAGAAATTGTAACAGTGAGGTGGAGACGGTGGCCACTGGACGTTTTTGGGGCAGGGAGAGGAGGGGCAGTTGAAATACAGGGGCTTTTTTGGGACTTGGGGGTTGTCCTGAGTGGCGTTGAGGTGACAGATGTAGGCCATTTTGCATCAGCATATATCATACAGAACTGTGGGAGAGAGTGTGGTCTGTGATGTGAACTGTGGTCTATGCTCGGTGGCAAGGCCCCAGGATGTGTATATCCATTGCGGCTGTGAAGCCACACTGATGAAGGATGGTGATGTGGGATGTTGTTGGAGGTGTGGGAGGTGGGGAACATGGTAACCCCTGTAAATTCTGAGTAATATTTAGGTAATCTAAGCACTTAAAAAATATATATATATATATATTTTTTTATATATATATATATAAAATAACATTTATGTAAGCAAATGCACATATATGCATATGTATTTATATATCATTTTACAAATATTGGTAAGTATTGTGAAAAATTTGATTTTTACCCACAATTAAAAAAAAAAAAAAGACATTCTCAGATTAGCAAAAGCTGAAAGAGTCATCACCACCAGACCTGCCTTACAAGCCATGATAGAGTGCTTTAGTGTAAGGAAAGGACATTAGACAGTGGTTCAAAGCAGCATAAGGAAATAAAGACTGGTGGTAAAGGTACAATTTGGGTAATAATAAATGCCAGTGTTGTTGTAGTGTATTGTTTGGTATGTAACTCCACTTTGTACTTCCTACAAGTGTTAAAATGCAAATGTATAAAAAGCATTGATAAATTTATGTTTTTGGACATGCAAGGTACAAAAATACATGTGGTAAAAAGTGCAAAAAATGGTAAGGGGTACAGAGGGGAAAAGTATAAGTGCATGCTGTTGAAGTTACATTGGTATCAAATAAATTAGGACTGTTACATATTTAGGATATTAAAGTTTAACCCCATGGTAACCACAAAGAAAATAGATGGGACATATATCCAGAGAGAAATGAGAAGGCACTCAATATTTTACAACACAAATATTTAAATAATTATAAAAGTAGGCATTAATGGAAGTGAGGGGATAAGTGGCAAAAATTACAAAGGCAAAACGGCAGAAGAAAGTGAAATTAAATGTAAATTGATTAAACTCTGTAGTCAACAGGCAGAGATTAGCAGAATGGATAAGAATGGCCTAATTATATGCTGTCTGCAAGAGACACCTTAAATTCAAAGAGACATGTAGGTTGAGGGTGAAAGGATGGAAAAATTTGTACCATGAAAATAGAAACCAAAAAAGAGATGGGGTGGCAATACCAATATCAAATAAAATATAATTCAAGTCAAATATATCTGAGGGGCAAAAATGGTCATTATAGGTTCATATAGGGAAAAACTCAACAGTAAGATATAGCAATTATAAATATATATTCACCTAGCAGCATAGCCCCAAAATTTATTAAGCAAATATTGACAGATTTGAATGGACACAATAATGGTTCTACAATAATAGCAGGAAATTTTAATACACCACTCTAAATAACAATGGGTAGAACATCTAGTCAAAAGATCAATAAGGAAGTACAAGACTTGAAGGATACTCTAAACAACTAACCTAACAGACAAGTATCGAACACTTCACCCAACAAAAACAGAATTCACATTCTTCTCAAGTGCACATGAATCATTCTCCAGAATAGACAATATGTGGAGACACAAAACAAATCTCAACAAATTAAAAAATAGTAAAATCGTACAGTTCATATTCTCTGATCCCAACAGAATAAAGCTAGAAGTCAATAACAGAGGAAGAAATGGAAAATTCACAATAAGTGGAAATCAAACAACATACTCTTAAACAACAAATGGGTTAAAGAGCAAAAAATAGCAAAATTAGGAAATATCATGAGGCAAAAACAAAAGAAAGGAACAAACAAACAAACCAAAACATATGGGATGCAGTGAAGGAGGTGTTGAGAGGGAAATTTGTTGCTCTAAATGTTCATATTAAAAAGAAGAAAGACTTCAAATCAGAGACTTAACCTCAAAACATAAAGAACTTGAAAAAGAAGAACTAACTAAAGCCAAAGCATCCAAGGAGGAAGTAGAAAAGATTAGAGCTGAGATAAATGAAATAGAAAAAGAAAACAACCAAAAGACTAATAATAATTTTTTAAAAAATTGATTCTTCAAAAAGATCAATAAAATTGACAAACCTTTAGCTAGACTGACAATTGAGAGGATACAAATAAGTAAAATCGGAACTGAAAAGGAAGACGTGACTACTGACCCTGCTGAAATAAAAAGGAATATAAGAGGATACTACGAACAACTGTATACCAATATAGTAGAAAACCTAGATGAAATAGACATGTTCTTAGAAACACACAACCTACCTACATTGACTCAAGAAGAAATAGAAGCTCTCAGCAAACCAATTACTAGTAGAGATGGAATCAGCCACCAAAAACCTCCCAACAAAGAGAAGCCTAGGGCCAGATGGCTTCACAGGAGAATTCAACCAAACATTCCAAGAAGAATAACTCCAATTCTACTTGAATTCTTTAAAAAAAAAAATTGAAGAGGAAAGAACACTCCCTAATTCATTCTACGAGGCCAACATCATCCTCATAAAAGATACCATAAGAAAACTACAGACCAATATTTCTTATGAATTTAGATGCAAAAATCCTCAACAAAATAGTAACAAACCAAATCCAACAGCATATTAAAGGAATTATACACCATAATCAGTGGGATTTATGCCTGGTATTGTATGCAAGTTTGGTTCAACATAAGATCAATTTGTGTAATACATCACATTAACAGAATGAAGGGAAAAAGCCCATTTGTTCATCTCAATTGATGAAGAAAACACATTTGACAAAATCCAGCACTCTGTCATTATAAAAACACTTAGAACACTAGAAATAGAAGGAAGCTTCCTCAACATAGTAAAGGACATATAGTAAAATCCCACAGCTAACATCCTACTTAATGGTGAAGGACTGAAAGCTTTCTTTCTAAGATCAGAAACTACACAAGGGTGTCCACTGTCACCATTATTATTCAACATTATATGGATCATTCTCTGGTATAATTACTCAAGAAAAGGCATCCAAGTCGGAAAGGAAGAAGTAAAACTTTTCCTATTTACAGATGATATGATGCTATATACAGAAAATCTTGAAAAATTCACAAGAAAGCTCCTAGAGCTAATAAATGAATTCAGTAAAGTGGTGGGGTACAATATAAAAATCAGTAATGTTTCTTTACACAAGCAATGAAAAATCAAAAGAAGAAATCAACAAAAGATTTCAATTCACAATAGCAACTAAAAGAATAAAATATATAGGAATAACTCTCACCAAAGATGTAAAGGATTTATACTCAGAAAACTACAAAATATTGCTTAAAAATCAAAGAATACCTAAATAAATATGAGGACTTTCTGTGTTCATGGGTTGGAAGGCTACATATCATTAAGATGTCAATATTACCCAAAGCAATTTATATATTTCAATGCAATTCCAATTAAAATTCCAACAGCCCTCTTTGCAGAAATGGAAAAGCCAATCATCAAATTTATATGGAAGTATAAGGGGCCCTGAATAACTAAAGTGATCTTGAAAAAGAAGAGTGAAATTGGAGGACTCACACTTCCTGATCTTAAAACTTGTTACAATCCACAATAATCAAAACAGCACATTACTGGCTCAAGGACAGAGCTATAGATCCATGGAATTGAATTGAGAGCTCAATAATCAATCCTCACATTTAGGGCCAACTGATTTTTGATAAGGCAAAGACCACTTAATTGGGAAAGAGCAGTCTGTTCAACAAATGGCCAACGTGTAAACTATAATGTTAACTATAGTCCTTGGCTAGTACAATGCTTCAATTTGTGTTTATCTATTGTAACAAATGCACCACACTAATGAAAGATGTTAATGTGAGAAAGTGTGGGAGGGGAAGGGGGTGAAGCATATGGGAATATATGCCCTTATAGGTTTTGACAAAATGTATAATGGCCCATATCCATCATTGCTATGCCATGAAAGACAATTCCAATGTCCCTCAAATACCCACATGTTGCACCTATCCTTCCCTCTACCTCCCCTCAGAAACTCTGGTGGCCAATGCCTTTATATCAATAACACAAGTTCTTCCATTGCTAGAATAATAATAAGTCTACTTTAGTCCATAATTGCTTTCCACCCTTACGTTTGTTCATTCCTCATTCTTGAGGATTTGGGGGTGGTGATGCCCACTTTACCTCCGATTGAGACGGGGCTTAGATACATGGGGCAGATGGGTGGATCTGTATTGCCTGCAGTTGCAGACACTCTTCGCTTCCTGGGATGGGCATTGTCCATCATTATCCTTTTGTTAGTTGTCCTGGGTGAGTCCGATGAACTGCTGAGTAGTTGTTGCAACTCTCCTGGGATTCAGGGCTCAACCGACATATGAACAGACCAAAGAGTTAAGATTCTGTGACATATATTTAACAAGTATAGTGTTAATTATAGGTTCAAATAAAAGGGTCAGAGTACTTCATTCCTTTTTATTATCAAATAATTTTTCATTGTACGAATTTCCCACATTTTCCTATTGCATTCTTCAGTTGAGAGATACGTGATAAAGTCCACCTTTTGCCTATTAAGAATATGCTGCTATGAGCATTCATTTTTTGCATGGACATATGTTTTTAATTATTTTTGGATACACCTAGGAGTGGAATTGCTGAGTGATATGGTAAGTCTATGTTTACCCTTTTGAGGAACTACCAAACTGTTTTTCAAAGCATCTTCATCATTTTACCTATCCCCTCCCCCAGATTCCCCCATCCTTACTGTGATGGTTTGAAGATGTATGTACCTCAGAAAAACATGTTCTTAAATATAATCCATTCATGTAGCTATGAACCATTATAAGTTGGACCTTTTGATGCAGTTATTTCAGTTAAAGTGTGGTCCACCTTAATCAGGATGGGTCTTAATCCTATTACTGGAATCCTTGATAAGCAGAAAGAAACTCAGTTATAGGGAGAGAAAGCCACAGAAGGAACAACCAGAAGCTAAACATCAGTGGAACCCAAAAGATAAGGGAGAGGCCAAGAGAGGCTGCCATGTGCATTGTCATGTGACAGAAGAGGCCAGGAAAAAGGATCACCAACAACCAGCTCCCAAATGCCACAATCTTAGGGAAGAAAGCATCACTTTGATGACACCTTGATTTGAATTTTTCCCAGCCTCAAACCATGATTGAATAAACTCCCATTGTTTAACCTGCCCCATTTCATAGAATTGCTTGAGCAGCCTAAGAAAATAAAACACTTGCTGACTCTTGTTATTATCTATCATTTTGATTATAGTCATCATAGTGGATGTAAATAGCTTCTCAATGTAAATTTGATTTGCATTTCCCTAATGACTAATGACATTGATCATCTTTTCATATGCTTATTGTACATTTGTATGTTTTGTTTAGAGAGAAATCTATTTACATCCTTTGCCCATTTTTAAATTAGGTCATTTGCTTTTTTATTGTTGAGTTGTAATAGTTTTTAAATAGTCTAGAAATAAGTTCCATATTAGAGAAATGATTTCCAAATATTTTTCCCCCTTCTGTGGATTGTCTTTTCACTTTCTTGATGGTGTCCTTTGAATCACAAAAGTGTTTTACATTGATGAATTCCAATTTATCATTTTCTTCATTTGTTGTTTGAACTTTCATTGGCATATCTAATAAAATATTGTGTTCTCAGTTGTATTCCACAGATCTATCTGTCTGCCCTTGTGCCAGTAGTGCACTGTCTTGATTTCTATAACTTTGTGCCAAGTTTTGAAATCATAAATTACAAGTCCTCCAACTTAGTTCTTCTTTTTCAATATTGTTTTGTCTCCTTTGGTTCTCTTGCAATTATGTTTGATTTTTGAGGTCATCATGTCAATGCCTACATAAAATGAAGCTGGAATTTTTGTAGGGATTGTGCTGAATGTGTGGATCAGTTTGGAAAGTAATGGAATCTTAACAATATTAAATCTTCCAATCAATCAACATGGGATGTCTCTCCATTTACCTAGGTCTTCTTTTGTTTCTTTCAATGATGTTTATAATTTTCAGGGTAAAAGTCTTACATTTCCTTTACAAACTTTTTCCTAAATATTTTATTCCTTTGGATGCTATTGTAAGTTGAAATGTTTTCTGTTTTTCATTTAAAAATATGGGAAGCAGATGTGGCTCTGGCAACTGGGCTCCTGCCTACCACATGAGGGGTCACTGGTTCAGTGCCTCCTAAAGTAGACAACGGGCTGGCGTGACCGGCAGGCATGGCAAGCTGGCACAACAAGAGACACAAGGAGAGGGAACATAATGAGAGACACAACAGAGCAGGGAGCAGAGGTTCCCAGAGCGAGTGAGCTGACGTGACGGGCAGGCATGGTGAGCTGACATGACAAGATGATGCAATAAAAGACACGGGGAGGAAAAACAATGAGAGACACAACAAAGCAGGGAGTGGAGGTGGCTCAAGAGATTAGGCACCTTCTTCCCACATTGGAGGTCCCAAGTTCAGCTCCCGGTGCCTCCTAAAAAGAAACAAGGAAGACAAACGTACACAGCAAGTGCAAACAACAAGGGGGGTGGGGAGAAATAAATAAAATAAAATCTTTTTAAAAATATATTGCAGGAGCAAATATGGCTTAAGCAGTTGAATGCCTGCCTCCCACATGGGAGGTCCCGGGTTCAGTTCCTGGTGCTTCCTAAAGAAAAAAATAAACAGACAATGAGCAGGCAATGAGCAAAATCAACGAGTTGACAAGTTCAAACAACAAGCAAAAACAACGAGGCGATAAATGAGGGCGCCATCTTGGGGGTGGTGGTGGTTGAAACACCAAAAAATATATATTACAGTATATCATTCATACATTTCATACATGAACCTACATAAACAAGTACATAGTAAAAGCAGTGAACTTACAAAACAAACATGCATATCATCATACAGGACTCCCATATATCACCCCACCACCAACATCTTGAATTGTTGTGAAACATTTGTTACAAACTATGAAAGAACATTGTCAAAATATTAAAACTATATATAGTCCATATCTTACATTTGGTGTATTTTCCCCGAAACCACCTGATTATTAACACCCTGTGTTAGTATTATATATTTGTTAGAGTTCATGAGAAAATGTTCTCATATTTGTTCTGTTAACCACAGTCCATCTTCCACCACAGGATTCACTGTGTTATACAGTCCCATGCCTTGTACAATCCATTCAAAGTGGACACTCAGTGGCTCTCATTTTCATCACAGAGTTGTGCTGTCATTACCTCAATTTTAGAATGTTTTCATTACTCCAAAGGAAAAATCCCATACCCCTTATTCCCTCCTATTGTTGTCCCTTAAAATTAATATAATTTCTTCTTTGCCATTGCTGCAAATTTTACAATATTATTGTTAACTATCATCCATAAGTTACATTAGTTGTAATTTTCCCATGTCTCACCATATTCTTAACACTTGGTAAAAGAAGAACATTTTTATATTTATACTATTAACTACAATCTTCATCCACCACTGAAATCACTATGTTTTACAGTCCCTAGATTATTCTCTAGCTTCCTTTCAATTGAAATTTATGTCCATAGACTACCCCTTTTGGCCACAATTACGTTCATAAATCAGCCATGTTATTTATACTCACTATAATGTATTACCATGAACTCTGTTCACTTCTACACTTTTACAATAAGCCTTATTAAAAATTCTACATATATTAAGCATCAACTCCTATTCTCTACCCACATTCTATCTCTTAGTAACCTATAACTCTAGCGTTTACCTCCATGAGTTTACTTGTTGTATTCAGTCCATATTAGTAAGACCATACAATATTTGTCCTTTTGTGACTAGCTTATCGAAATTCATTAGTGTATAGAAATACATTAATTGATTTTGTATATTGATATTGTATCCTGCAACCTTGCTGAACTCTTTTATTAGTTTTCAGTGTTTTGCTATGTATTTCTTAGGCTTTCCTATATACAAGACAATGACATATGCAAATAAATATAGTTTCACTTCTTTTCCAATCTAAATGCTTTTTATTACATTTGCTTGTTTAAAATATAGGTGGATGTAGCTATAAATTTCACTCTAAGGAATACTTTATCAGCATCCCATAGTCTTGGAATAGTGCAGTTTTCATTTCCTTCGAGTCAAAGTATTTCTATTTCCCTTGTGATTTCTTCTTTGACCCAATGGTTACTTAGGAGTGTGTTGTTTAATTTCCATATATGTAAGAATTTACCAAATTTATGTCTGTTATTGATTTTGAATCTCCTTCTGTTGTGGTTTGAGATCATATTTCATGTGTGATTTCAAGTTTTTAAATTTACTAAAACTTGTTTTATGGCCTAAAATATGATCTATATGGAGAATGTTCCATGTGCTCTTAAGAAGAATGTGTTCTGCTTGTTGGCTAGAGTGTTACATATATCTCTGTTAGGTTTCGTTGGTTAATAGTGTTATTCCAGTTGTCTATGTCCTTTTTATTTTCTGCCCACTTTTTTTTTTTAATCCGTAATTGAAAGTGGTATGTTGAACTCCTCAACCAACCATTATTGTTGAATTGTCGATTTCTCCCTTAGATTCTGTCAATGTTTACTTCATGTATTTTGGGACTCTGTTGCTAATGAATATGTGTTTTTAATTATTATATCTTCATGATGACTTGGCTATTTTACCATTATAAAATGTTCTTTTTCTTTAGTAACAATTTCTGTCTTAAAGTCTATTTTGTCTGACTTTTGTTTTGCCACTCCAGGATTCATTTGGACACTGTTTGCATAGTATATCTGTTTCCATTCTTTCAACTTTCAACCTAAGGAGTCCTTGAATATAAAATGTATTTCTTGTTGATAGCATATAGTTTGATCATTTTTAAAGTCCATTCACCAAATCTCTGTCTCTTCATTGGAGCATTTAATTTATTTATATTTAATGTTCTTACTGATAAGGTAGGATTCACACCTGCCCTTTGGTATTTTTTTTCTGTAAGTCTTATGTCTATTTTTTTCTCTATTCCTGAATAATTGCTTTATTTTGCATTAAATAGATATTTGATAATATACTACTTTAATTCTTTGGTTTATTTTTACTCTATGTATTTATGTACTTAGTGATTTCCCTGATGATTACAATTAACATCTTAACATAAAAGAATAGCACCAAAGTAATTTCTATAGTATATGAAAACTTTATTCCAATAAAACTCCATTCCATCCCTCCTCCTTTCCACTATTATTGTCATGCAAATCACATCTTTAAATATCATAAGTTCATCAACACATTTCTATAATTATTGCTTTATGCAATTGTTTTTAAATCAGATAAGAAGGCATTATAAATAAAAATACATTTTTAAATGATTTTATATTTATCTGTGCACTTACCTTTACTAATGCTCTTTGTTTCTTCATGTGAATTCAAGCTATTGTCTAACGTCCTTTCATTTCAGCTGAAGTAATTCCTTTAGCATTTCTTGGACTGCATGCCTACCAGCCATGAATTCTTTGTTTTTATTTATCTGGGAACCTCTTCATTTCTCCTTCAGGTTTTAGGGATAGTTTTGTTGGTTATATTGGATATAGAATTCCTGACTGATGTCCTTTTATTTTAGTACTTTGTGTCATTCTACTGACTTCTGGCCTTCATGGTTTTTGATGAGAAGGCAGATGTTAACCTTATTGAGAATCCCTTGTATAGGATAAATTGCTTTTCTCTTGTTGCTTTTGAGGAACTCGCTTTGTCTTTTGATAATATGACTATGATCTGTTTAGTTTTGGATTTCTGAATTTATCCTACTTGGAGTTCATCGAGTGTCTTGGATCTGTAGGTTAATGTTTTTTCATCAAATTTGGGAAGTTTTGAATGTATCTTCAAACATTCTTTCTGCCACTCTCTCTCTATCCTCTTTTTCTGGGCCTCAATGTGTGTATGTTGGTATTCTTTATGGTGTCCCTCAGTCTATCAGGTTCTAAGATTTTTGTTTATTCTTCTATCTTTTTATTCCTCAGCCTGGGTAATGCCAATAGACCTGTGTTCATGTTTAACAATTCTTTCTTCTGCAGCTCAAATCTGCTGCTGAGTCTCTTTAGTGAACTTTTCATTTCAGTTATGGTATTTTATAACTCCAGAATTTCTATTTGGTTCTTTTTTTATAATTTCTGTATTATTATCGATATTCTCTATTTAGTGAGATATTCTCATTCTTTCAAAATTTTTATATGGTTTCCTTTACTTCTTTGAAAATATTTATGATAGCTGATTTAACATCTTTATATAGTCAGTCAACATCTCAGGGACAGTTCCTATTGACTGTTTTTTTTTTTTCCTGTGCATGGGACATTCTTTTCCATTTCTTTGTGTGTCTCATAAATTTTCTTGAAAACTTAATATTTTAAATAATAACACGTATCAGCTCTGGAAATCAGGACCCTCCTTTACTTATAGGGCTTGTTGCTGCTGTTTGTTGTAGTTACTGCTGTTTGTTTTGTGGCTTTCCTGAACTGTATTAGTCAGGGTTTTGTAGGCAAACAGAACCAGCAGGAGATATCTTTAAAAAAAGTATGAGATTTTATAAAATTCTCTCATGTGACCGTGGGGATGTACAAGTCCAACTTTCACAGGCAGGTTGCAAACCAAAGGCTCCAATGAACGTCCTTGATGAGTTCCCAGGAGGCGCTGGCTATCTGAAGTAGAGATTGGAATTATCTCTCTGAATGCTGAAATCACTTCTCCCTTTAAGGCCTTCAACAGATTGGGTGAGATATCACTCATTGCTGACAGCAATCTCCTTAGTTGATTATAGTTGTAATCAACTCACTGATGATTAAAGTCCATGAAATGCTCTTGTACAACTAGCCCAGTGCTTGCTTGACCAGAAAACTGGGCACCATTACCTGGTTGAGTTGACACATTAGCCTAACCATCACATGGACTAATTATGTAAAGTTTGTATTCATTGTCATGTGAGGCCCCTAAAGTCTCTGCTCAGTTAGCTTCCTGCTTGTGTGCAGCTTCAAGGTCAGCCAAAGGTTTTTTAGCTTTCTCAGGTATTTACAGAACGTCATAGCTCTCCCTGGCCTTGCACATTGCCCATACATGCACATGGCCTGCTAGATTGCCAGGAATATGTCAGTGCTTTTCAAATCCCACCATGCATGTCATTCTCCAGTTTTTCATTTTAAGTTTTTTGGCCAGTCTCTTATTGGCTCAACAGTATCACTTCCTCAGGCAGCTGTAATATTAAACAATTTCCATTGGTTCTCTTTGGCAAATGCCCTGCTCAGAACTTCCAGAGTTCTGAAAAAGTTTTTTTTTTGACAGCTTTTGCCAATGATTTCATTGCTTTTATAAAGGAGTAGATTTTTTGAAGATTCTAATTCCATCATTTCGAATATCAAGTCTCTCTATTTAACTTCTAATGACCATAACATAAATGGTTTCTATTTGTATAGCATGCCATTTGTAACAAAGTTCCCTCACATATTACTTCTTTGCTTCTTTTTAAGTTTTGATTTATGAAATATTTCCTATATAAAAGGGGAGAAAATAATCTCTCAAAAACCTAGCACTCACCATCCAAATTAAACAGACATCAATATTTAGCCATATTTGCTTAGGATTCCTCTTTTTATTTTAAGGAACTGAATATAAACTTCTTGGTCTCACTCTCTCCCTCTAAAGAAGTTATTCATCTTTTGAAGTGCACATATATTAATCCTAAGCATATTTTATTTGAAAATGAATGCATAAACAAAAATATGTATGTATAGGTATATACACACAAAACACACATATATTTATATATAGTTTTTTGTGTTCTTTAAATTGTATCTTATTATATATGCATATTTTTGAAACTAACTTCTTCATTTGGCATTATCTTTCTGAAATTTATCTCTGCAGATTCATGTAGATTCCATTTAATTGAGTCGTATTCAATTGAATGGCCAGTGTCACACTGATAACAATATCATAGTGTTTATGACATGAGTCCTGAAGCCAGGGTTACTGGGCTCTAAACTCTAGTCACTCACTTTTATTTTCGTTTGTGATTGTGGGTAAATTATTGAACTGCTGTGCCATGGTTTATTCATCTGGGAATAATAATTGTACCTGATACATAATCATTTGAAGATTAAATTATTTAATATAAAGGAAACGCTTAGAAGCGTTCTTGGGAAATGTTAAGATGCCAGCAAGAATTAGCCTTTTTTACAAATGATGCTTTAGGGAATACTCTCCTATGTGTCTCATGACATATCTGGATTTTACACACACACACACACACACACACACACACACACACACAGACTTGCAAATATCCAGCTCCAAGGGGATGGTATCAAAGTGCATTTCCTCCAGCATTTCCCTACATATAAGAAATATTAGATTAAAAAGAAAACCCACAGCCTGAGAAAATGTATTTGGTATGCATATCTTCAATGAAACATCAAAGTCCAGAATATACATTTAATGAAATCTTCTATAAGTTGATAAGAAAAATATGTGCCCTTTAGGAAAATGTGAACAGAAAATTCACTGAAAAGGAACTCACAGGATCAATAAAGTCACAGCAGTTAACTGTCTGATTGGTAGTTACAAACCCTTTAAGTGGCCCAATCTAGCTTGAATGCACAGCCCCCAAATACATGGCTTTCTCCACTTCTGTCCTTTTTTTCTCCTAATTAATTATGCAATTATTGAACCTCTCCTTCACTAACTGATGTGTAGCAGTGGCAATGTTCCCCTCATTTTAGAGATTCCTTTTATTTTACCAAAACATTTTCTTTCAGGAGGTTTTCTCTGAGCTGAAATTAGCTCAAGCAACTTGTAACACATGGTGTGTTATACATGATAGTATGCTTGTATTTTAAAAAATCTGTGTAGTTGTTTCTACAGATTTATGGACATAACAGGTGTCCAGGCATGCATGTGGTTTTCAGAGCTATTGCTGGTAAAAGAATGGATGCAAGTGATCTTCTTTCAGGACAGCAGCATGGCTAACAGAGCTATTAATTTCAATTTAGGTTTACTGAAATGAAATTGGAATTTGGCATCTAGACTTGGAGCAACCAATGGTTGGTATGCTCATGGGCCTCTCATGTATACATGAAGGTGAAACATTTTCTAATTTTTGACATTCTATGTTCCAAAGATTTTTATTTTAACCCCAGTCTTAATTGCCCTTCAGTATCAAAATTAATTGTGTTTTCCGCTAAAAGGCCAGTGCAGCTTAAGGTTATTCCAGGGTCCCAGCAGCCAATGCATCTTCAGTAAATGGCTTGATTGCCGTCTACAGAGAGGAGTGCTGGGAAAGATGTGCTTGACCGAGGCTATACATTACAGTCCAATTAGTGTGAAGATCACTACATGAGTCTTTAACTTTATCTAGTAACTGTCGGAATCTCTAATGGAGACCACAGAGAGAGTGAAGAGGAATTTAGAATCCACTTTTGCTGCCAGGCAGAAGTGGAATGGCTTTGACCATGTACCAAGAGGCCACCAGGGCCACTTTTCTCAATTTTTCCATCCTCCAGACCTGTCTTCCCTCTCCCTCTATCCAAAATAAGGGTGTAAAACAAAAGCCAGGAACCCTCAAGCTTCGTGTTAGTATGGGCAGTACCAAGTACGGCTGCAGTTCCTAGCAAGGCAGAGATGTTGTTTGGAATTTTAGGCTATATGACTTGGGGTTATTAAGATTTTCTAAGCCTCAAATTTCTCAATTGATCTGGGAATTTAATGGCACCCACTTCATAAAACCATTAGAAAAGGATTAAATGGCCTCTTGAGTCCTAGAACCATACCTGATATGTACCTACCAATTAGTACTGGTTTGCTTTTATCACATGATTGAATATTAAAGAAATATAAAATTCTAAATGGCTTCCAAAATCAGGATACCCAAGTTAACTCATA
This sequence comes from Cabassous unicinctus, assembly GCA_029593785.1. Classification (NCBI taxonomy): domain Eukaryota; kingdom Metazoa; phylum Chordata; class Mammalia; order Cingulata; family Chlamyphoridae; genus Cabassous; species Cabassous unicinctus. The sequence continues at coordinate 10,823 of JAQZBX010019461.1, read as the reverse complement.
ATAATTGTTCACTTTGCTGTCTTATCTAGTCAGCCTCCCAGGCATTTTCTTTACTGCCCTTATTTCTCTCTGGTTATTGAGCACTTTCTAGGACCACTTGAGCTCAACTATGTCTTTGTGATAAATGTGTTCTTATAAAAATTCTCTGACCTCCATCATGGAGAGACTGGCCCTATCCAACCCATCTCCTGCAAATGCTACCTGTCAGTGCTACCTGCCATGAATGATTCTTCTGTCTCCCTTTTCCTAAAGGCTTACCTTCTGCCTGAGCAGAGATTTAAGGTTCAAGTCCCAACCTCCATTCCTACCACCTCATACTAAAGGACTTAGGCAATGTCCTTTCTTGAGCATTCCCCCTTTGAAAGCAGGGCCTTCCCTTCTCTGAAACTTCCCAGATCAAAGGCACAGTATAAGATTTGAATTAGCCTCTTCCTAGTGAATAACAGAATATCATATACTCTTTGTTTTCTCACTTAGGTATGGACGCACACCTGTATTCCTATGGTTCCTCAATGGCCAGCTCAATTCTGTTTCATAGAATCTGGGACAATATGATTACTGAATATTATGCTGACCAACCAAGAGTCAGTTATGTTTGTTACTATTACATTTATGCCAAATTTACTATTTTTTTACAATCATGTACTTGAATTCACAGTTATATAAATTAATCAAATATGAGTGTGAGAGTGGTTGCTATGATAAAAACTAAATGCATAGTTTTGGAGTGACAAAACAAAGGAGAATCACACAAAAAAAGCATTTCTTGGAAAAGAAGTAGAGATAATGAAACTATCGGGATAATTGTAAAAACCATGAGAGACTCTGCACTCAATTTGCTTAGCAAATGCTGTATGTTATTTTACCATTTTATAGAACCTGGAACTGAAAACATAGATGATAAGTTATAGATGTGCTTTATATTCTTCATTCATTGGGTAATTTCTATGGTTTAAGATAAAATAAAATGTTCTCTAATGTTAAATACCATCATTGTAAGAATTTTGTAAGCTTTGTTTTACTGTCCTGAGAGACTTGAGAGCATTTTTCATAATATTTATACAGAAAAATATTTTTCCCATTCCAAGTGTCCAAACTGTAAACACATTTCTGGGACAACACATTTGGAAACTGAACATCATCTGCATTAAAATATAGATGCTCTTGTATTTTCCTGGCTGCTATGACAAATACCACATAATGGGTTGGCTTAACACACGAATTTTCAGAGGCTGGGAGGCTTGCTTCTACCCAGGGTCGGTAGTGTTGTGGCAGGTTGGCAATCTTTGGGGTTCCTTGGCTTTGCCATCACATGGTAATGGCCTCTTCTTTCTCTTCTGGGTTCTGTTAACTTCCAACTTCTCCTCCACGTGTCTGTCTCTTCATAAAGCCTCTAGTAACAAGATTAAGGCCCAAACTCATTCAGTTAGGCCACACCTTATCTAGAAATAACACCTTCAAAAGATCCTATTTACAGTGGGTTCACACCCACAGGAATGGACTAAGATTAAGAATATGTGTTGTTGTTGTTGTTGTTTTCTTTCTGGGGTCCCCAGTTCAACCTACTATGGATGGTCAACCTGCAAACAGCAGCAGAACAAGCAATGCCAAGAATTTCCTTATTCACATTATCCCTTTGTTTCTGCCTGTTTCCACGATGGCCCAAATTTGTATATTGGTAGAAATCTTGCCAAGTTCAAATTGCCGAAAAGAGAAAAGTCCTCCCAAGTCATTTTATTTAAGAGATGCCCAGGCATTATGAGGGCAAATGAGAGAGCTTAATAGAAAATAAGAGAAAAATACTGTTCCAAATATTCTTATATTTATGTATGAAAATGTTTAACCATACAGATGTCTAAAGATGAAGGTGCAATAATATATATCACATAAAAATATAGCAAAACAAATCTCCAGGCATAACTCTAGGGCATTAGTAAACCTAATGATTGCGCATGTGTACAATTGAATGCTCAGCAACTGATGAAGGCAATGACAGAAAATAGTTATTTCTTGCCTATTTCAATTATAACATGTTCATGTTATATCATAAACTGAGTGTGTATATCTATGTGCATGTCTAGACAGCCGTATGCAAAATGTTCACAAAGGTTACTTCTAAGTGGTTAGATATTTGTGACTCTCAAAACAAGTTATTTTTTTTCCTAAGAGATATTTTCTAACTGTTGTCCATATTAAACATAATATTGATTTCATCGTTACCTAAAGAGATATCTGGTTATGCTTTCTCTCTGGCTGACTGTAGGTTTCTATTTCTCTTGGGATTCTCAGAAACATAAGTCTAAGAAAAGGTTCACCAAAAGAATGAGTCCCAGCTCATTGCATAACTGAGATCTTCAGCACCTGGAATAAGTGATTGTCTTCCTACCACATTACTAGCAGCCAATCAAACTCTCCATTGATGAGTATGTATTGAATACTATATATATATATATATTTTTTTTTTCAATTTGCAACAACTACTACATAAAGGTAAAGATAGGTTTCTGATGGATTTTATTTTTTCCCAGATCATTTCCACCATTTCCTCTGAATTTCTTGCACCTAAAGTGTCTGGCCTAGATTCAGGTTCCCTTGCTTACTGAGAGCATGCAACCTGATCTCAGCAGCCAGGCCTGGCTGCCCTAGGCACTTCAGTCCTCACCCAAGGACCACCTGACAGGGCCCTGAGCTGCCCAGAAATGCCAGGAATGCAAATGGGATTCCGATCCCGACAGGTGCTCCCTGTCATGGGGCTGGGTGCCTTCTTACTTGCCTCCAGAATTGTCTGTGGGAAGTCCCCTTGCCCTCCACCACAGCTCACTATGCCATCTGCCCTCAGGCCAGACTTGGTGGCCCCAACCAAATTTAGATGCATGAATCCCATGAGTGTTAATGGATGGTGCCAAAAGGGCACACAGCTCATATCTCCTCCAGCCCTGCTTTGTTACCTCTGACAACCACTCGAGGCTGGGAAGAGACCTGTGTCGTTTCCACTCAGCTCCAACCCAGCAACTAAGTATGTTCGTACCAGGGACATCAATCTCGGATGCCAAAGCCTGGTGATTTGCATTGCAAATAGCCAACCGTGGTGACATTTCACTTCTGAGAGCAGAACCCGAGGCATCCTCCTTGGTTAGAGCTAAAGGGGGAGAAATCCACTTTGTAGTCAAATTGAGTGCAGCAGGAAGGCAAGAAAAGAGGCAGGTAGAAATTGGATGGCTCTGATTTTGAACGACATAAAGAATATTGATTTTTAAAATATTGGGGCCACGGTTCTTTTCCAACTGGTGAACTAACTGTTTCCTCCACTCCTGGGATCTCACCTTTTGCATTACCAAATGCATAGCCCATGAGTCTCTATTATTTTAAATATTTAGCAAAGACTCATCTACAAATTGGGGATAAAATAGGCAACTTTTCTGTGAGAACAAAATAAGTTATTGTGTAGAAAAGCTTTGAATATGATGTATTTTCTCTATTATAGGGTATTTTGTTAGGATAATGATTTTTCAAAGTGGCAGTTTTGTGGTGAAGAACCTGGTTTGGATATTAGAAAGATCTGGATTCTAGTGCTAGCTTTATCACTCCCTAACTTTATGACTTTAGACAATTTGATTAACCTCTACAATGAGACTATATATGTAGAGAATGGAAATAATAATAGTTTTTACCTTTTAATATTGTTGTAGAAATTAAAAGTAATAATGGTATTGGACATAAGATGCTTAGCCCAGTGCCTTGTAAATAGAAGGTACTAAGAATTGGATACCTTTATCATTTATCATTTATACACTTACCTGCTATGATGGTCATGGATTTGGAATAAGACAGACCTCGTTTGGATTCCAGACGCCACTAAAAGTCCTTGTGTGCATCTCTGAACAGTTTATTTAAACTCTCAATGGCTATCTTTTCTCATTTATAAGATGCAGATATTAAACTATGCCTTATAGGGTTGTTTTAAATATTTGATGATATTGGGGTTGGCATCTGGTAACATTGTTATTAATTCTTGTATTATCTACACAATATGAACTGTCCTGTAGTTTGGACTCTACAGGCAGTTTATCCCCCCTCTTTTTTTTTCTATTAGATCCCTTTTGCTATTGCAGTGCTTCTCAAAGAGTGGTCCAGGAACCCATTGGAGTCAATACTATTTTCATAATACTATTAAAATGTTATTTACTTTTCTCACTTTCATTTCTCACAAGTGTACAGTGAGTTGTCCAGAGACTATATGGCAAGGGGTGACATCATCACTCTGATATTAACACGTAATGGGTTGATAATTGTTGTGTTCAAATACATTTCATAAATATTTTGAACTTTTTCCATTTTAATTCCTAGTACAGGAAATACTCATAGAGCTAATCCACATAAACAAAAATCCCTTTGAGGGTCCCCAATAATGTTGAGTGTAGAGGGGTACTGAAACTGCAAAGTTTGAAAATCACTGTCTTATTACACTGCAATTTATTTATATACAAATCCCCCACCCTCCTCACCCATGAAACTAGGACTAGGAGATCCTTGAATATAAATGCTATATTTTCTTTTGTGTTCCTACATGTTCTCTCAGTACCTGTATCCCATGAAGGGTCACAAGTTCTGTGCTGCATAAACAAATGAACTGCTATTTACATCAGGTGTTATATACCCTCACCTAGAATGTCATCTCGTTAATTTGTACTTTTCTCATATACTTTTGTTTTTCTCTCCCTGTGGCATCTACTAATGCTATATATGAATCAGCTGTCCCTTGAGTGCTGTTAAATTGCCTATTATAATAGGAGATGAGCTCTGTTTTGCTACAGGTGGAATGTTTACAACAGCCTAACTGCCAGGCAGCTCCATTGGCTTAGATTGCCAGGGATGCTATGACAAATACCACAAGCTGGTTGGTTTAACAACAGAAATTAATCGTCTCACTTTTTCAGAGTACCTAGAAGTCTAAAATCAAGGCATTGGCAAAACCATACTTTCTCCCCAGAGTCTATAGCGTTCTGCTGCTGGCTTGCTGCAATCTTTGGGCTTCCTTGGCTTGCATCTCAACCTCCTTTCACGTGGCGATCTCTTTCCCCTTGTGTCTGCTTTTCTGGTTTCTGCCAACGTCTGGCTTCTGGCTCCTTTGGCTGTTTCTGAATTTCCTCTCTTAATATAAGTCTCCAGTCATATGTATTAAGACCACCCTCATTCAGTTTGGCCACAACTAACAGGGATCTTAGAAGATCTTGTTCACAAATGAGTCCACACCTTAACAGATAATATTTTCAATAGACCCTACTTAAAATGGTTCTCACCCATAGGAACTCAGATTAAGATTAAGGACATGTCTTGATTGGGATACATGATTCAATCTACCATCCCCATGGACTCTTCAGGCCTTGGTCTCATCCTGGGTTAGAGCCGTAGTCCTGCTTCTTCTGGACCCAGTTACATCACAAAACAGTGAGCACTGCCAGCTTCATCTTCTCTCCATCAACAGATTCTACTGCCTTGTTTTGGTATTCCAAAAATGTTTGTAGGAAAATTAAGACTCAGTTATTCCCCACTTCTTCAGTCTTTTTTTCTCCTGATATTCTCTACCTTTCCTAACTCCTCATGCCCTTATTTACAAATACCCTCTGAAACTTCTGAGTTTTTGCCCATGATAATCAACGGTTGTGGATACGTTTACTTTTCCCAGTATACTGTAAGCTCCTTAAGAGAAGGGACTATTTTTTACTCATTGTTATTCAACACAGTGCATGTACTTTAACAGGAGCTCACTCCAAGAGCATGAATATCTTTGATTTGAACCTTGGTTGCACACCCTAAATATTTTCCCATATTGTTAGTACCATCCCCTTTGGAAACCACAAGGAAAAGAAAATCTTCTTACACATAGGTTCTATGAAAGCAAATCAAGGTCTATGAAAATTTCCAAGAGAGGTAAAGAAACAAACAATTTTTATCCACAAGGGCTGTAGATTTGGATTCCCTTTCTGTGTTTGACAATGAGCCTGGAAGTTCAGTGGGTAAATAAAAACCCATTGAATATTTGTTGAGTGGAAAGATCTGTGCTAGGTGCAGGTGATGCAATAGCTCCAGACCTAAACTGTACACCCTGGGAAGCACCCTTCAGTTAAAGCACAGAAGGGTTGAGAATTGCTGGCTCATTAGGAAGATGTTGGGAAAGGGGAAGGAAGAAGGTTGTGGGAACCAAGGGCATTTTGTGGAGGATCTTCTCCATCATACAAAAGAGTTTGACTTTTTTATTAGGTAAAGCTGTAGGAAATGATGTGAACAAATTGTTGGAAACTAACTCCATGACTCCCAAGGGAATGCACTGCATGTGCACAAACCAGATGACATCAGTGTTTCCCGCCAATCACACGGTGATCCAAAGCCACCCAGGTTGAGAAACAACTCCTAGACTATGAGTTCGATTCTTCTTAGGCAATCTGCATTTGAGTATATCATTCCCATCTCTAAATTTTTCCCAAATTAATAGAACAATTTGATAGTGACGTCTTTCTTGAGCATATCATGCTCCCTCAGAACCACAATTTAGGCAGGAAATACCCCACAGGCAGTCTTGTCTGGCATGCATTCCAGACTTCGCAAGAGAATCTCAAATGCTTTTATTTCTCAGGGAAATATAGTTAGTTCTTTATCTTCAAGTAACTATAAACAAATACAGTTTTGGCAGTCACCACTGGGAAGCATAATGCTGATGTGGTTATCAAAAATTCCACTTTTTGCTCAGCCTCCTTTATTCCCAGCATTTCACAGCTGTTTTACGTTCTGTTGCGTTCTTCAGTTGCACTACATTTTGTTCAGATTTAAATGGGCAATACAGAGATTACGCTTTCTTTGGAATGTGACTCTGTCTCTGGACTAGAAATTCTGTTTTAAACATTAGGACTCTTGGTTCCGAGTTTACCAGTTGCTCTCCATTTAAAGCTGTGACAATCTCCCCAGGGCAATTGATTAAATGAGGTTACACTCTCTACAATTAATGAAACACATTAATATCATTACACTTCTTTCCCAAAATTTTAAATAAGGTTTTCAGGCATCTGTGTTTTATGTTGCAAAGCCAGAGGATGATATTGAATAAAAAGGGACATAAATGGCAATATTTTAAACTAAGGGGGGAAAACTATTTTATAGCATTTTTAGTCCTGTGTGCCCTTTCTTGATGAATTGCATTGACCCATAACTAAATTGGTTTAGTAGACTTTCCTTAAAGACAAAACATGCTAATTTGCTTTTATATTAAACATTTAATTTAATTTAATTTAATATATTTGCTTGATGTCAGATCTGGAGTTCCTCTGGAAACTATTTCCCCTATTTCTCAGTAAGGGTAGACTCCAATTTTAGTAGCATCAAGAAGTGACAAAAAAGACTAGTGCAATCAATAAGAATATTCTAACACTACACAGATACATGTGTGACTTAAATTAACATATATGCATAAAAAAGGGAAAATACACCAAAATGTTACTCCTGTAATGTTATCAAAGGATAAACAGATTACTTATAGTTATTAATTCAGTTGATTAGGGCACTTTTATTTATTTTTAATTTTTCTACTGAGAGTTTATTTTATTTTTACTGTCAGAAAAAGAAATAAACACTGATATAAAAATTCAAAATACATATGTAATTTGAAATCAATTACTTATACCTTGCCTTGATCTAAACATTTATTTCATGTAATTTTAGATGTGTTGCTAAAAGTTCATTTATTGATTATCTTGAACATTAGATGAGACCATTTCACTCATTCATCAAATATTTATTGTGAACCTGTGTGCTAAGCACTGTGCTTGAGGAATGGAATAGTCTAGAATATCTGGTTAAAGCACACATGTGCGTGCACACACACATAGGGAAGATAATAATTTGATTGTCCCCTCAGTAGATTTACCTTTCTAATTATGCTTTTCTTAAGCCAATATTAAAATTAGCACTCCCTAAGCACAATTCTATGAATGATGGGGAAGTGGTTTTGTAGTAAAAGTAAGCTTAGGGCATTAGCAGTTCAAGCTCTCCCGATTTTGTCTTTTCTAGACCAAAAGGACCAAAGCCAGCCCTCTACAACAGAAAGTGTTGCCATGATTTACTACCCTGCTAATTCCTCATGAGCTGAACTATATTAAGCAGCCCTGTGGCTGTCAAAGATGACGTCTTTCAGATAGGAAGTCAAGGTGGTCATTAAACAGCCCGTGGTAGGCTCCACCAGGGCAGGACAGTTGTTAATGCTAACGATCCTGGCGATGCTCCAAGCTGGGAAGCCATGTGCTACCTCTCTTGAACATTCCCCTGAAATTTCAGCTGAAGGAGTTACTTTTCACTTACCTTCCCCATCTCTGTGTAGTGCTTCAGACAGCTGCCAGACAGATGCCATATCACACTCCAGACATGACTGATTTCAATAATGGGCATAATAATGTCACTGGAACCATTATTTTGGATTTAGGGTTCAAACAAGCTAATTTCAATGGGAATTATAACTCTACCATTACTAATATTGCTGACTCTAATGGCTATACTATGATGGACGTTAAACTATTTTGGAAATGGCTGTACCAGTAGTTATCTTGAATTTGATTTGACATAAGTGTGACTGATAATGTTTTCCTTTTGCACGGTGCTTTATAGCTTTAAAGGACTATCATCTGATGGTTCCAGTAGGTATTGCCCTTTTTCTATAGCTGAGCAAGTTGAGGCTCAGAGAGTTTAGGTCATAGCTTGTTCAAGGTCACATGGTAAGTGACAGGGTCTAATTTCTTCTCCATTATACCATTGACTACCTCCATTAAATTGTGAGTTCCAGGAAGATTTGAAACAAATCTATTCTATGCCACTCATCCAACACCTAACACCCTTCCTGGGACATAAAAGGCACTGAATTAAAAAAATAAATATATGAATAGAGGAAGGCGTTGAGTCTTAAACTTGTCTCTCACTGCACTAGGCTTTATCAACCTAAGGCATAGTCTGCAAATACATTTTCTGGAATCTACAAATCCTCTACAATTACTTTATAATCTGGAAACTGAGTTCTGCCACTCAATTTCAGTGCTGGGATTTATTTACATTTATGTTTTTTATTGTATTAAGCAGAAATAAGGCCAAACTACATCAGAGTTCATTATTTAAACAAAAGCGTTGCAAGGATGAGCACCACCATATTCACCCTGGAGGCAGATGAATTGAGTGGGTCATGTTTTTATGTATAACAGTGTGTCCATTTCATTAACAGTAGGTATAGGGCTAAAAAGGCAATGAAATATTTTTTTCTCTCTGTTTTAGTAATAATGGAATTAGATGCCCATTCAATGCAGTAACAGCTTTAAATTCAACACTTTACATGTATATCAAAATATATCAAGTCAGAAATCTCTAAGAAATCTTAGAGATTTCTGACTTTCAGAGTTTGGGTAAAGTCTGAGGTACAATAAGCCCAGAGAAGCAAACTAAGCCTTAGGGTAATCATTATACATATAATGCACATATTTTTATATAGCACACAAAATCTGCATTAATATTGTTGAAGTTGAAATGAAGAGAAAAATTTTATGCAGAACCGTATCTGAGGCTACATGTTTTTACTAGGAACCTTAACTTTTTAGTTTAACGAAATAAAATCATTTGCCATATAAAAAGAAAGGTGTTGACTGAGTTTTATTGGCTTTATGGTTTTGCATGCATTGAATTTATGAGTTTGCTTTAATTTTTAGTCATAAAGGAATTGTAAGCATAAAGGATTTGTACCTAGTTTTATATTTGTATGTATTCAAGTAACATTTTAAGAATGAGTTAAAACAATGTTGTGTCCTCTCAGAATTCATTCTCTAAAGGAGGCTATATAATTGTCACATTTCCCCAAAGAATTTATCACATCATTACTGTCTTTCACAAAACCTATAGAATCTATTGAGAACTTACAAAGTAAAAAGAATTATCAGATATAAACATGAGTAAAACTTGGATGTCCTTTTGCAGTTCCCAGACCAATGGAGGAAAAACGTACACAAAATAATATAAAGATATTCTAGAATTTGGCAAATTAAGTTAACTCAAATATCATCACCTTTTGTTTTGCTGTGGATTCAAGATGTAAAAGACACTTCCAAAGAAACACTGACTCATTTTATCAGTGGTTCTAGAACATTTGAGGATTTCAAGGGAAATAAAGTATTCCAGCTATTTCTCAGTGCAGACCCCACCATGCTCATGTTGAGAATGCTTTAGACCGTGAAAAGTGCTTTAGTGGAGAGGTAAACCTCTAGAGGGTAGTGGTAGCTCAAAAAAGAACAGTTTATTTCTTTTTGTGAGGAGTATCATGGAAAGAAGTGAGGGGGGATAGGGTCAAAGAAAGTGTTCAAGATTTCCTCCCCCCTGGTGGACAAGCACATTTGCCTGGTTATTCAAAACTGATCCAGGTGCCGCTGAGCCAAGATTTTGCAGATGCAATTAAGGCGTAAATCAGTTGAGCCTTAAGATAAGTCTAGGGGACCTGACCTAATCATGTGAGTTCTTTAAAAGCAGAAAGTTTTCTCCAGCTGGTCACAAAGAGATAAGTTAGATACAGGAAGCATGAGAAGGATGTATGTTGCCTTTGTTGACATAAAGATGGAGAAGGCCATGTGGCAAGGAATGTGGGTGGCTCCTAGGAGATAAGAGCAGCCCCTAGCAGAGAGCCAGCAAGGAAATGGGGACCTCAGTCCTACAAACACAAAGAACTGAACTCTGCCAACAACCTGAATGAGCTCAGAGGAGCACTGTGGATAGCGTCTGTCTGATAGCTTGACTTCAGCTGTGTGAAA